>JAFBJR010000179.1:800457-867565 GCA_016785285.1 Brachirus orientalis
GTTGAGACAGTTACTGTCTCCTCCATAGAGGGACACTTTTCAATGAGATCTTTTCATATGAAACCTGCAGTCACAAAATAGTTTATCTTGGTGAAAAAAAAGCAAGCATGTTCTTGATTCATTAGGACATGGTACATTTATTGTCACAGACGATTGACTTTTTCTGCTCTAATAATCCCCCACTTATAGCACCAAGGACTGGATCTCAACATTCCCCTGATGCTTATCACAATGATAGGATGTGATCTTTTTGTCGATTTCCTTTTTTTTGCCCCCTCCACCTGACACAAAATAACAACTGAATCTGCATTTTATGTCTTCACTGTAGTGCACTAAAACTTGTATAAAAATGATCAAATTCCTAGTCAAATAATCCTTTGGGTGAAAAAAATAAGGTTTTATTGACTCACGTGCATTTTCTAAAAACAAAAATATGTACACTTACATCAAGTACTTATAGGTAAATAAAATAATACTCTGCTGATGTTTATTATTAAAATGATTAAAATCAGCCCAACTGATTAATTGGTCTTACTCTACTTTTGAGTGCATTGATGCTGTGGAATATTGAGTGGCCTTGGTGGAGGTTTGCGCTCTCTGGGTGCTGTCTCGTTATTTTTAATTATTTGGTTGTAAAAAGAGGCATGTTTACACTTTATGTTTGTGCATCAGCGGACATAATATGCAAAATAAAAGGCTCTAAAATATGTCATAATCTTTGACATACATATTGGATAGTGGGTGTGCAATTTTCTCTCATCTCACAGTGTATTTTTAGTGACACCATCCGCCCTTATGCTTGCACCCTCAGAAGAAGGCCATCTGCTCGGGCCCTCGGCCAGGTAAAGGTGACGCACACTCAGCTGAGAGCGATCATGTCAAATGCTCGATGTCGCCTTGTGTCTCTACACACCACTGGAGTTGAAGTAAGATCATGAGTGGTAGGCTAATTAGGAAAAGACCGGCACACACTATACAATAAACACTATACAATAAAGCACACATACACAAAAAGACCTGTGCACACACAGAAAGGAAATTCAATCTAGCCTCCATCTCAGCCCACTGATCTGCACCATTTCCCTTCCTGTCTCTCTAGCACTGGGAGAAGATAAATGTTCTGGGTTGACCCAAGGGCCAGGCTGTGCCACTTATTACACAACCCCTGGGTGTCACTGCCACCCTGGAGAAGGAAATGAAAAACTCTTGCAATGCTGGAAACACACAAACAGATAATGTGTGACAGATTTGATGGACAGATGTGCATGTAGCCAAACAGAGACAAAAAAAGGGGGAGGAGAAAGGAGAAAACCGAAACACTTCCACACATCCAAAAAAAACGAGAGTCAGCTCTGCTTTTACCTTCTTACAGGCGCTGATGGATGAAGTGATGGTACTGTCTGTGCTGCCTCCCTCCACCTCAACAGACTCTGAGCCTTCAAACATGGCAGATGACTGGAAGTTACTGCAACACATAAAGGGCACAGAGTTGACTTTGTCAGCACAGGTTCTCATCAAACGCTCCACACCTCCGAATTTGAAAAAAGTCCAATTGCAAATGTAGCATTAACTTCTTTTTATTTTCTATTTGCTTATAATGTATATCATGTGTCATTGGAGGAAAAGTGACATTACTTATTATTTATTGAAGATAGAGTTTTAGGTTGGAGTTCAAGACCCTTTCCTTATGGGAAGCCGTAATGTAGACAGTAAATTTCCTTTAGCATGTCTTTGATGTAGTCTATTCTCGCATGAATTCCATAAACACCCTGAGGACACAAACAGCATGAAGGCAAAGCTGAATGTTGGCCCCATTATAAATTTGCAGCTTTTTTTGCAAAAGGCTACGAGTGTGCTAACCTTCTAGTTTATGTTTGGCAAAATAAAGTGGCATTATACTGTCTTAAACTTAGCATTATATTGTCAATATAATCACTAATCACTAATTTGTGAAACCACGAAGTTTGACTTACTGTAGGCAGCAATGACAAAGAAGCATTAAAGCAGGGCAAACAGGCATAACAGTTGTGACCTTCATTTGGTCCACAAGACAAAATTCTTTGACAAACAGAAGTGAGGAGAAATTAACCCAAAAGCAACATAGCAGCCTTAAACATGTCAGGAACACGTTGTTATCTACCATGCCTGCTTTCACTGAGATAAGTCAAATCGAAGCTTATCTGGAATGGCATTAATGAGGATCAATTTGGAAAATAAAGAGGCTGGGGATGCATGTTTAAATAGGAGCAGCTGTTTCTCTGTAATCCACATAGTTCAAAGCACATTAAAAGCCTTTCCCTTCTTGAAAGCCCTAAGGGAGAGAATCAAACAACTACATCTATTGCAGGGAATGAACATGGATAATGTAAATAATAGTGTCAAGAGAGAAGTGAGTTTATGGTGAATGGATGGACACGGGGGAAACTGATGTACTGGATTTAAGTGGAGGTGATGAGCTTTTAAAATAGGCTGCTGTTATCCGTGAGACGCACAAAATGTGTGCAGTGATGCAAGCATGTGCAAATTAAACATGAGTGTGGAAAACACTGTCGAATTATTGATAGAAAGATTCGACTGTCTGTGGTGTTCATGCAAATGCTGAATGATTTTCGAAGCAGCCGATGAAGAAAGATTTGTCACGCATCACCTCCTTTCTAATCAGTGCTCTTGACGACCTTTCCATCACGACACAGCGATGATTGACAGGTCGCTGCGCTCCCGGAGCCCCGGGTACCCAGCAGGCACTAACCTGATCTAATGTGAGTGTGGACAATTAACCCCTGATATGTCCGGCTTTCAAGGACAGTCCCCGTGTCCACTGTAGTCATTTAACATGAACGACTGTGCGGTTGAGCGTTTTCCCCAGACGTCAAAGGCCAGTTCCCTTTGCGCACATACGCACAGTTATAGGTACAGGATTCAAAACGTTCAGCTGGACAAAATAATCAATGTGGGAAGTTGAGATCAGGAGGTAACTTAAGTTTTAAACAAAAGAAAATCACACCATCGGAGTGTCTTTTACTGAGTGATGAAATAACATTTCTTCTCTACTGCACGTTTCTATCAGTCAGACAGCAAAACAGTCTGTGACACCTGCTTTGCTGCATCACTTTGCACAAATATGGTTTTTTTTTTTAACACTGAACTCAAACTGACAGCAAATATAATTTAATATAATAAACCATTTTTGTCAAAACGTCTAAAAGGCTATATTTTAACAGGGTGCACTTAATACAATATTGCAGAAGGAAACGAGGTGACACCAAAGACTCAACAAAACACTAGACAGTATTTCCGTGCCAAGATGCACAGTAATTTCGGGAATATGCGACATGGGCATGTTTCTACTCCGGGCAAACAAGCAGTGTCTTACCTCGGCGTTTTCAGAAGGCACTTTGCACCAGCCATTCTGTCACATTTAAGGAAAACTGTCGTTAACCGGTGCGATTATTCCCTGTTGCGTGGGCAGAGGAACACAGAGGAGTAGAGCTGAGCGCCTCCACGCGTAATTGTTCCCGGGACTCTCTCCGGTCCAGATGCGCTTCCACGAACGAGCACTGAAGGAATCCCAGAATCAGATTGCTTCACTGTGACTAACCGAGGAAGAGTGTGATGGAGAGGGTCCCGTGGTAGCAGCAGCAGCAGCAGCAGCAGCAGCAAAAGCAGCAGAATACTGACTGCCCTGCGCGTCTTTCCGCCAAGTGTTGAGTGCAGGCGCAGCGCTGAAGCCTCGCATGGATCAAACGTAATGAGCTGCACGACACAGGGAAGGGACAGTGCGCGCGCGTTTTGACGCACAAGCATATGTATGTACACGCCGAGGCACGCGTTTATTTACGTTGTTGTTTATTATGAATGCACCTCCCACCAAATCAAACCATATAATAACAATAATAATAATAATGAAGTAATCAGATCAATAAAGATTTAGCTAGAGATATTGTAAATCAAATTTGAAAACAACTGGGCTAAAGATTGAAACAATGAATGTTTTTTTAAGATACCGTCTTTAATGCTCACAATATCATCCCATTTTTTAATTTAGTTATTAACGGAAACATAAAACACAATAATCCTGAATAGGATATGGATCACCACCTAAAACCAAATAATTTCTTCATCAGGTTGTCACGTACGTCATCAGATTTGAATTTTTAAATTTTTCAGTTTGATCTTCTTTCAAAATCTTTTCCTAACAGTTTAGGTTATGCAACTGCATCAGCAAAAATATGAACTCCTTGGGGGAGATCTTGAACCACTTGCAGCACTTACAGGAGAAGAGAAGTGGGGAGAGAGATTTAGGCTAAACAACTAATTCTAAATCTCAGTCACATCTAACCCTTTCTAACTTCCAGCTGCAAGTACTATTCAGATTTCCTTCCTATTGTTTCTTCTGCTCACACTGATGCTTTACTTCCTGTTACAACAGGTCAGCACCAGTCACACCCCCAGTGAGGACGCAAACAGGAGCATACGTTCATCAACACACTGTAATTATTTACCAGCAAAGCAAAAGCTGTCCAATCCGCTAATTCAGCAACAGGAGACAAACTTAGACTTTGTCATCTTGCAGTTGCCATGAAAATATCCCCTGAAGACTCCAATTATAGAATGTCTCATACACTGTTAAGACTATATCCAAGTTATTTAATGTAGAAGTTTGTTATGGAAATTTATTTATATAACCATTATTTCACATGTCTGTTATTATTCATTAATAACTTCTTGTATGTTATATACACTCACTGGCCGCTTGGTTAGACACCCAAGGCACCCAATAAAGAAGTGGCAGGAGTGGCACCAAGTGTGTTCCTCTGCTGCTATAGTCCATCTTCTTCAATGTTGTGCATTCAAACATGTTCATACTTTGGCTGTAATAAGTGGTCGCTTAAGTTACTGTTGCATTTGTATCATTTTGCCTCTGACGTCTGGCATCAACAAGGTATTTCAGCTCAGAGAACTTCCCCTCACTGGATATTTTACCCCAGATGCGTTTAGCAGATATTGTATATTTTGTTCTCTCTAAAAGTTCAATACAACAATTTACAATTTTCAATAATTTACAATTTTACAATTTTCTTTTACTTTCATTCAAGAGTAAAAGTCAGTCATTGTGACATTTACAATTTTGGCCATCTTGTCCAGCCCAGTATCAGTTAAAAAGAATTGGTTGTTGGTCACCAGAATCTCAAGGTGGATTAAAATATCCAAATACCCTCTCTAAAAAAATGCAACTCTAAGTTTCCTTAAAAATAAAGTTGCATAATTTTGTAGACAACACTCTGATCTCTGGTGACCTGTGCAAAATATGAGGAATCTTCAAAAACCATCACATAAATAGAACATCTCATCTCGGCCATCTGTAAGTGAGCCAAAATAGATAGCAGTAAAAGTATTCTCCATATCTGATGGTTACAGTAAAATTTCCCTTCTTAGGGAGGTCATGGAAAAAAAAAACATGAAGAAGCTGTGACCTTCAGTTCTCTATTATCCCACAGAGACCATGTTGTGGGGAATATGGTGAAGTATCGGACAAAGAATGAAGAACACAGTGGATATTTACGAGAAGAAAGCAGGGGTCCTGATGTGATCTGTATGTGAGGCTGTGAGTGTGCATGAGCGAGAAAGAGAGAGATTGCTTTTGAGGATGACTATGGTGCCTAAAGCATGTATCTTCATTCTGCTGAAAGGATCATTGTTGCCAAAGGGAATACTTTCTTTCCAGTGGGCCTTTTACCTCAAAGAAAATAGATTTTCATGGTGTTATCAGCTACCATGTGATCTCTCTCTCTCTATCTTGATGCCATTCGCTTTCCGTCAGCTCCTAACAACATCAAAACCAATTTTGGTAATGGCAGTCTCAATGTTGAAATGCAGCCCACAGAGAGCATGGGTTTATAAAACACTTGCCAGGCTTTGCTACCTTTTCCTCAATTCATAGATATTTGAGCATTTACATTAATAAAAAATGTATTTGCAACATCAGTTTGATCTTGTCTAGTTCAGCCACTTTCACGCAAATCAATTAGACTCTGATATATAAATAGCAGAAATCGTGCATCTACTTTTCACAAGGAGCATCTAATTTCATGCCTCTCAGCTGAAGAAAACTTTAGATATGTTATTTAATATGAATATAACTAATCAAATGCCTCTTTAACATCTTGAAAATGTACAAGGAAAATGTGGACCAATGCAGCTCAAATAATAAAAAAATCTAAGTTTAAGCAATGAAAAAAAAAAAAGCTTTAGCCTCACCACAGCCAGGATTATTGCATAAGCACAAGTGTAAGAACAGAAGCAGTGTGTAACACCACAATGAATCATCCAAGTTTTCTGTTTCTCAGAACCTTCCAAATGCCTGAGAAGGATTTTCAGACATGCTGAATAGAAATGTCACCCACACCCTCTCCATCATCTGCCTTGGTCTGACTGCAAGAAGGTGCGTGAATGTTAAAACCATTTAAAAGGCAAGTGCATTGAAGGGTTGTACTGCATGTGTGTCTACTTTTGCAGCATTGAGCAACGGTGGAAACTATTAAATTAATTAATCTCATACACAAAAATGTGTGGTTATAGAGAGTACGTTTTTAAAGACAGATAAGAAAATGACGTGTAGTATACTGTATATGCATAGTTGGTGTTGTGGACTAGATCCCCCCTCTCGGACGAAAAGACTAATGTAGGGTTATTGTTGTAAGTAGGTTAATGGCAGATTACTGACTTTAAACACTCTAATACTGTAATATTTCTGGCTGCAGTAATTATTAGGTAACTGTGGTGGATAAAAACAAATAATGTGAAGGAAAGGAAATGGAGTTGGAGAACATTTTGGTTTTGGCAGAGCAGGGACTTCCACATTACTTATTTTCTAATTCAGCCATTGGATGGTTTGCATGAGTGATGCCGGTACCAGGTGATGCAGTATTTGTAATATTATGTGTGGTATTGAGAGACAGAAACAGAAGTTCATTCCAGCACAAGTAAACATTGCTCTAAATAAAACTGTCTAACAACAATTTGCTTGATATGTTGATAGGAGATAGGAGGCAGACTTTTACCCTTCAGCACACTGATTAGAGGAAATGAATCATCCGCATCACAGTACAATGCAATACACAATTCATTATGTCTCAGTGTTGCGTTATACTGTATATGAAAGCAGACCTTTAGCTTCATCTTGTGCGTTGACATTCAAAACAAGCGGTTCATGTCCATGTTCATGTCACAACCTTTGCATTTACAGTTCATGTTTAAAACTGTACTGCGCAACCTTTAAATATGCATGAATTAGTGAATAGTCTTATGTCAAGTTTTATGTTTAACAGCACAGCAAGGCAGTTGCAAACAGGTTGGAGTATGACTCAAAATACAAAGATGCACCCACAATAAATTTTCAGAAGTGAATTCTACTGCTTTAAAGGACCCAGTCGTTCAGAAGCTTAACGGGGTAAATGCTGTATACACACAAATACTTCCCCACTCAGGTCTGATAGTAGTGCTTGACCGAGCTCCTTTTTAGATGTAGGATGCAGCACGCAAAAATGATACATCATGTCTGTTCATGAAGACCAAAGTGAGGCAGAATTATAACATCAACAACAACAAAAATGTTTGTTTTAATAACTCTAAAGGGCTGGAAGATATGAGGTCAAGGACAGCTATGTAAAAATGGCATCATCTGTTTCAAATCTCTTTTTGTGAGGAAAGACTTGCTAACTGCTGCTGCAACTATGAAGGCTGGAAGAGAGAGATTCAGTTTTTCCAAAGCGTTTGGTCAGTGTATCCATCCAATTATGAACACCTAAGACATGATCACTCTCAAGTTATCTCGTAATGCGATCACATTCTGACCATATTTCCCTTTATTAATCAGGCGACATCAAGTAGGCGTGTCCATGTGAAGTCACCAGGTGTGAAGGAATAGCAGGTGACTTCTTGCCTTTTTGCCAGACAAAGTCGCTCCACAGCTCTTCACGCATTTCGCATTAAGACTCAGGGCAGAGAGGATGTTGATGCTTCTCAAGATTCCAATGATGAATCATTCCAGCAGAAGATCACAAGGCTTCAAACTGGTTTGAAACAGTTAAACAGTCGCATAGCAACAGTGAATTACTTTTCACATTTTTTTAAGGGAAACTAATAATAAACAACCAGTGACAGAAAACCAAGAAGACAAACATTATAAACTGATGCACATAAAGCTGTGCAGATATTAAGTATCCAACAGTAGTCAAACGTCACTGATGTTCACTCTGGCGTACACACACACATGCACACTACTAAAAATGATCCTCTCTTATCCTCCTTTGACTCCCTTTTGCTCTTCACACCACTTCCCTCTCCTCATCTTGTCTTTCCCTCCTTCCTCCTTCTACCCCCCCCCCTCCTTCTTGTGCTTCCTTTTCATCATCCTCTCTATTGACCTCTACACATCTTAATCAAAAAGGCTTTTCAGAGAGGGGCTAACTAAACGCCTGACACTTTCCTAAAATAAAAGATGAAGGGGATGAAAGCGGAGACTGCTCCCATGAGCAGAGAGGAGACAACGAACATTAAGAGAATCAGTGAATTAAGTCTTGCCCTCTGTCAAAAACCTTGTTACAGTGGACCTATTTTTGTTACAGACAACAAGACAGAATCACGTCACATGAGAAGAAGAAAATGAGGGAGTGGGGGAAGATGTGATGTTAAATCTGAGTGGTTGTGATGTCAGAAGGTATTTATAGAGCATCAGGAAGCCAAAAGGTTCAGGCTTGCGCTTGGGGGGTAAATAAGTAAAGGTCTTATCAAAGTGAAAATAAGTCAGAAAGCTCAGAACCAGCATGTAATTCTACCTGCATTGGGCTCAGTTCATGTCCGTCCGCTTTGATGCTTTGATGTCTATCGCTGCATTTCCGACACAGTACTCGTTCCCAGAAAATATACAGTTCAACCTCTTTTGGTCGTGACAAAATATGACAGACAGACATTGTCTCTTTATATTGTTAAAACCACAGTGGTGGACTAATTCTTCCAACTTCAAAATTGGACAAATCTTTATTTTTAACAAAGTTATTGAGAAAAGTTCTCTGCATGAGGAACAGTAAAATGGTGAAGACAATCCTGTCTTCTGGCCGTAATGAGGTCAAAATACATACTGGGTTTACAATAAGCCGCAGTTTGGTTCAGTTAGAAAAGAAGAGAGAGAGAAGACTGGGGATCAACCCACTCATATTTATTTAAAAATATAAACTGAATACATTTCATTTTTAAGTTAAATGATTGAATAAAATAAGCAAATGGACAGATTATAGATTCGAATGAAATCAACCACATGTTTTCAGTGTTGTTACACCTTGACACATAAATTCGCTGCTGCTGGCTTTTCCAATTTTTAAGTGGAATGTCCTTATGAGCGAAGGAAAATTCGAATCTTTGGAACTTTCTCTCAAATTAAATATTGATGAATTCATACAGCTAGCTGAAAGTATAAGGGGTACATTAGTCACATGCATTTTCGCAATAGATGCCTCTTGTTCCTAAACTCTCATTGAACGGAGACGATCAGACGCAGAAACTCTATTCAAGGGTGTCTCCACAGAAATCATCCATCGGACCTTAGATACTGGTGCGGCCGGGAATTTATCATTCCAGAGACAGTTTCCAAATTAGTAATGTAATATGTTAAGGTCAAAGACAGATGACTATGTATCAGCCCTGGTAAGCTGCTCACCAGAATCTGGGTCTTCTCCTCAGTATAGAGGCTCACCAGAACCAAACAAGGCAGTGGTAACAGAAAACTCCTCAAGCATAGTTGTAATTTTATCAAATTTTTTTTTACCAGATGGGTGATTTTTCAAGCCTCCTTTGTAAATGCTTTTTAATCTAATTTTATAATTTACTGAGGGACACTGTTAGTTTCTATTTCTGAAAGAAACGAATGCTTTGACAGATCCTGCTGGAGTTAAAACAAGCTAAAACAAAATCAGTTGCTGTCCGGTACCTTGCATCCAGAAACGTAACTTTTGCAAAAACTGCTCAAAATTCAGCTAAAGAATTTTCACCCGAGAACCCAAATAGTAGAGAGGCATCTACACAAATGACCTGGCAAACAGTAGATGTAGACCTGAAAAGCAGTTTTTACTCACTGACAGTTCTTGGAAGCAATTAGAGGTAATGGCCTTGTTAATCAGAGTAATCACAGCCCTTTCTCTGCTGCTGATATTCCAGATTTATTTTAGTTTAACCTTTCCATCTATCTTCCTTCCCACCTGTGCTCTCATCATAATGAGAACATATGATTGTAGAACCTTATCATTATAACGCAGAAAAAGGTGAACTGGTGGACAGTCATTTCATTTGCAGATAGTTTGGCATAACCTATTTCACTATGAAAATTAAAAAAATTTAAAAAATAAACAAACTGTAATGTACTATGTATTTCACATGAATCCCCTTATAATGCTTGTATTAAAACAGAAAACATTATCTGTTGCAGTTTCAGTAAATGCATTAATTTGGCATTAATTAATTGGCTGATGTAATTTAAGCATATGCTCACTGTTATAATTTAATTTTCAAATATTTTTTCTTCTTCTCATGCTTAAATACTTCCTCTATTTTTTAATGACCAAATTACGGTAGCAAGAGCAAGTTTGCATTGTACCTTTGACTGTATTTTCTTAATTATAGTAGAGATTAAGTAAATTTTAAGCATGTTTAGAATTGGTGCATAATTCAGAGAGGATGGTTCAGGAGCTGGAGTAGTAAAGGTTGCAGGAGGGATTTAATAAATGCTGCTGAAAGATGGAGGATGACAGGAGAGGTGATGATGGTGACAAAGAGTTGTACTGTACTACAGTGGGAGCTGCCTACTGGTGACAGATTGCGTTTCAGGTCTGCTACTGAGACGATGCCTGCACCTTTGAGCCAAAACAGCAAGCGGCCTTGTTCGAGCCAAGACAATGACAAATCTGCAGGACAAAGATGTGGTAAGCTGATATTTTCATTAGCGTATGCATATATTTAAAGAAAAACCTTCATATGACCTTAGTGGTGACAACATCTGAACACACTCACACATATTTGACTGCAACATCATTATAGTCAAAAATTTAAGTGACAGACCACAACTCTACATACATCTTTGAAAACCTGAGCAGGATTAAGGGAGGTCTGACTTTCCAGTATTTGTTTTGGCCCCACTCTTGCCCCCTTTATTATGCTCTGGATTCCTACCTCTCTTTCACTCTATCTGTCCATCACTATATTCTCCTATGGCAGGTGATTATCGTCTGTCCACCCTAATTTTTCATCATGTGACAGAGAAATGGCGTATGGGGCCATATAATTTAACAGGAACAAAAATAAATGCAAATTAAGAAATAGACATGTTTAATTAATGCACAGTGGTGTTACACATGTCAGTTGGTGATTTACTGGCCATTAACACCAAATAGGTTCTTTCTTGAGCCTGGTTACTAAAAACTAAGTGATAATAGTAACGCCCTCCTTGCCTGTTTCACTGTTCTTATTTTTATTTCAGAGACATTTCAGACGTATGAATTGTTTCCTGTACGTTGTGATTCTGTACATATGCACTATGATAACATATACAGTACAAAGAATGTCCAGCTCAACCTAACACAACTCTACAGCTTTAAAAAAAATGGTTATGGGATTGAATTATTTCTGCTTTGCCTCATTTTCAAAAACTCAACAGTAAAAATCATTGAAAGAGTCTGATTTATTTGTTCATTTCATAATCAGTCAACATAAGGGGGGGGGGGGGGGGGGGGGGGGGCGCTGTTGGGGGGGGGGCGCGACCTGTTCGGTCATTATTGGTCTGACTTCGTTACATGAGGCACATGTGTCAGCAATCACTGGCTTTATGGATACAGAGTGGGATGCACTGTAAACAAGGAGACAAGACTGAATTAGCATGACAAACAACATGGAGAATAAATGAACTACCAGATGTTTTGACCCCAAAATTCAATCATTATTGCTGCTGGCAGGAGACACAACGAAGGCCAAGGATAAGCACCATGAAGTATTAAATAGCACAGAATTACTAAATGACAAAGGACTTTCTATAAGAGCTGAACTATGCCACCTGTGGACAGCATTTGTCCAATTAAGAATGTCAAATATCAGCCACTATATGAAATGTGATGCTGATGGATAAAAATCAAAATAAATATTGATTGTGAAGTATAAGTGGATCCATGTTTTTGCCCTTTTGTGTCACATTTATAGATAATTGTGCAGCACACATTATTTCAGAAGCACTGATTATGTTGACTACAATCTCATGCTTATGTTCTAGCTTCAATATATTAAATATTAAATAAATTTGTCTCATGCTATTTTTATATATGAATTTTTTTGAAATCCGTTTCACCATCTCCACGTAAAATAACCCAAATACTGGTGCTAAGACTGTGCCTTTGACAGATGCTGAAGAGAAATTAAAAGGCACTCATGGTGAATTGCCATTTAATTTCTCTTGACTTGAAGGCACTCAGTAAAAATAGCACCAAAAGGAAGTGCTGTTCAGCAGCCGACCTGGAAATCCCACATAAAAGACTTTGCAAAGTGCCCATAAAGACAAGAGCCATGGCAAATTTCCCAGACCTGAATCCCCTGCTACTTTGGCAAAATGTGTTAAATTTAGGCCACATCCATTTGGAACATTTCCACACACATTTTCATGATAGAGAGGTGAAAACAAAAGCTTTCACCTTTACTAGATAGGGTAATTGGGTATATTTAAAACTCCACCCCAGTGAAAAGAAATCAAGGGTTAGTAGAATACAAACTAGGTAAGGGAAGTGAATGAAGCATCACATGGAACAGAACAAAGGATTTGTGGTGAAGTTAGGTCAGGGTGAAGGGGAGAGGAGGAGTTAGATCTGGAGTTAGAAGATAATTATCAGACACAAGGTAATCCAGTCATGTATTGGACCGTCTCAAAAGATAATGGCCACAGATAGTTCTGTGCTTGCTCACACTTGAACTCAGACGTCAACATTTGTGAAATTTGATCACCAAATCGCATCGGCTGTGAAATGACCATCAGCAAATCAATATTTCTCTAATTTATTTCTAAAGCCCACTCAATTACCTGTCGACTGGAAAAAAAAACACACACACAACTCAAACTATATAAGTCAATGGAAACAGTGATCCATAATTTATTGCAAGATAAAAAATCAATTAGACCATAGTTAATGGGGGCAGCTATAATGATTGGTTGCTGCTGCCTCATAAACAGATGCTGACCAGACATAACTGAGTAAATTGTGACTTGTCTGAAAAAAGACGTTAGTGGTAAAGATTTCAACATTTTAAAAATTCACGAAGAAATGGAAAAGTCATGAATGGCACGCGACGAGTCTGAACACAGATCAATGCTTGCCCCTTGTCGGGCTAAATTTAGTCCAGTCATATACACTCCCCCTACACAAGCCTGCTTTATCAGCATCATTTATTAAATTCTGTGAGAGTGTTGGACATCATGGCTGCTTTCTGGCTGTTCAGGAGGCATGAAATCACCTGGTGGGAATAACACGGATGAATAAACTCTGAGTGGGATTATTAATCTTAGCGAAACATCTGTCCTCAGCAAAGGACAGCTGAACTGCTGCTGACTCATTCTCTCTTTCTTTTCACCTCCTCATTGCTGTATCACACATCTACCTTTCTCTTCTCAGCTCAATTTTGTTCTCTCTCTCTCTCTCTCTCTCTCTCTCTCTCTCTCTCTCATTTCATTCTCATTATTTGTTTTTCATATTTCAGTAAACACTCTATATGTATACAATATTCCTCATCCCTGCCACAGTAGGACGAGACCTGTTTTAATGATCATGACAGTCTTTCTGCTTTTGTTTTGTGTAGTCATAACTTGGAAAAGAAAGCAGTCATCCATTAAGAGTCAAGCATTGTGAGCACTGGTGATCAACTGTTTCACACCGAGACGTTTCATCAACATAATGTGTCACTGCGACTAAAAAAATCCTACTTCACGCTGAAGAGGAAATAACTGCAATAAAAATACCACGTCAGAAATGGGGGGGCAAATCTCAAAGTCATTACTTTGTCTGACCACCTTGTTTGATTTTAAATCAGACTTGTCCTTGAAACAGACACAGTAAATACACGACAAACAAAATTTAAATTTAAATAAAATTTAAAAGTGATATTTGGATTAGATACAGAGACATGGATAATATGGGTAATCCAATCGGGGTGTAAAATGATAAAATATACACCAAAAATCCATAATTTAAAAAAAAAATGTTTGCACACCCCCATGTTAAAGCTGTGCATTTGTAAAACTTGATTAGTCTCTGGTGATTTTTGCTGTTGATGATGTTATTATTCTGTCTCTCTCTGCCCCCTCTCACCAGCACGGGTGTGGTTTCCACACCAATTTATAAACCGGCCAGTGCTATCACACCAGAAATCAAGTGGTTCTGAACCAGAAAGGCTGGTTCCCAGGGGGGAAAAATAATTGGTTTTAACTTGTCAGCAGTGTCAGCAGTGGTCATTTTAATGTAAGCTGTAGAGAGAGAAGGAATGAGGGACAACATACCAGTGAAAATGGCAGAGGAAACATTGAACATGCAGTGGCCTCAAAAAGAGAAAAAAAATGTTGGATGGTGATTTGGGTGTCCCCAATATGTTGTGCGTTGAGCAACGCCTGCCATTTATGATGCAGGGTGGTAGGACTTTCTGTTTCTGCTTAACTGGAGTGAATGTGGGCTGATTCACTGAATGCACCACGGTTTTGACTGGAATTAGAGCCCAAAGGGAACAGTGCCAGTGCCTGTCAGTGAGCAAGCACTATCTTTGGTCATCATTGAAGACAGAAATTGTGTAAAATATGCTACAGGACATCTGAAAACTCTGTCAAGCTCTGTCAATAAAAGCCTTCACTGAGGGAGCATTTGTGTGTATACACTGGCAGCGCGGGGGCATGCAGGGGTCAAGTGGAGTTTATCCAAACAACCTGCAGAAGGGTTGACTGACTAATGTTGACTGACAACTGTGTAGCAGGGTTTAAAATGTGATATGTATCAAAAATCAGATACTTCACACAATATGGAATTACAATGTTCTTGTGCATGTCCCTTTTCTCCTTAAATCCCACTGGATTGGTGTGATTCCCCTTGGCCTGTAATTCCCACAGTTAGGATATGCACAGGATTTGAGTGCCTGTTTCAGGCATTGGGGTTATTCCCACTAACCTCATCCATTATTTGGTATTTTGTCAGCCCTGTGCTGCAGCGACGATCAAGCCTAATTTGTGTTCCAGTGGATGTTGTGGGTCAAGGAACAAATACTGGCCCATGTGTTTTGGGCCAGTATTTGGGCCAGTATTCTTCCTGTAGACTCTGAAATCCAAAAGAACAAAGTCTCAGAAAGGCCAAGCTGTTGTTTTTAACATCTTCCCTGGTCAGGTTGATATTTGTATCCACCGAGACCTGAGAGTTGTATCAATCTTCTTCTCTAATGCTGTCTAACTCTTTTGTTTCATTTGTTGGATCACTCGGAAACCTTTAAACATTTCTCACACTGTGTTGACAGTGGCATTTTCATAGATCTTTACTCTCTGCTATTAAAAAAGTATCAGTGTAGGTCTATGCAGAGAGATGCTGAGACAGATGGCTGAAGGCAGATTCACTCAGGCGTCTCACTGTCTACAACCACAACTCTGTCTCCCTTAGTGCAGATACAGTGTCCATCTGCTCCGTACAATCACACAGGATCTGTTGGGTCAAACTGGGCTGTGTGCCATGTAGATGTACACAGTGGGGTCATTTCCATTTCCATTCAAGTGAATGGGGAAAGTTACTGTACCTGTAGGATAATATGAAACGAGAGGAAGGGAGCAGATAATTCAATGACCAAAACCACTTTAAAGTGAAGCACCACTCAGTTAACCTACTACTCCATTTAAAAAGCACCTAGAAAACTGAAGGTCACTGCTCAGCCCTGAACAATGTCATCCCATTAAGCGCTCACTCTCACTTCTCTAAGCAAACTGATCTGGCAGCCATCTGAAAAACACACACTTCCTCCTCCTCTAACTTAGTTTTTTCATTGTCTCATTATACTGTTATACAATATAAATATATATACATTATACTGTTATACTGTTATATATATATATATATATACATTATCCATGTTGGATGACAGTGGCCACCTTTCAACTGGGAAGTCAAAATGAAATTCTTAAAGGAAGTCTGACCAAGGCCCAACCGTAGCCCTAGAAAGTGTCTTCCTAAAACTACAAAACTATAAAAGATAAGAGAACCAATCATTTTACCAAATTCAGAACATTTCAATTCAGTGAAAAACAAAAAAAAAACAATCTCACAGATCTCAACAACACATATCACAATTAAGGGTATAATATAAATGTGATATAAAATGAAAAAAAGGTCAGTTTTTGCTCTCCTATCTCTAGACAGAAATGCTTTCCCACCTTTACGTAGACTATTTGCAAACCTGGTTACTGAACTAGATAAGCTCCCAGTGAGACAAAGGTTAATACACTCTCAACGTTACTTTCCTCACCCAACAGAGCTCCTGCTCTGTGCCATGCAAGACAGTATCGCTGCTCTCATTGGGCAAACAAATCACATCACATCATCGTGTGTATGTGATCTGAATCTGAACTGCAGTTTCCTTGACCCTGGTGGCAAACTGAAAGTGTGATGTTGACAAAACATCCATAACCAAGCCTTTCTTTGCCTCTCACCATCCACATTGAACATCAAAAGTCACTTTTTTTGTCCTTTTCCTGAAAATCTGCCTTTTTTTCTGTCACAAAAGAATGTAGACTAGGGCAGACATGAACGAAGAAACACAGTAAGAACCAAGAGAGAACTGCTCACTGCTCAGAGAGAATCACAATTCATCTCGAGTCTTTGTTTGCCATCCAAATGCAACTATACTGATAAATATTTGAAGATCTCACCCTTTCATACTCTATGTATGAAGAAAAGTGAGACAAGCGAGTGGACATGGACAAATTGCATGGATGCAAAGAAACAAAGAAAGCCATATAAACCAGAGTAAGAGGGATGACAGCATGGTTTGAAGGTGCAGGGCCATTAGCATTGTTCTGCTCAACAGTCAGCCTATTCACCCCAGAAAGACTGTGAGAGGCTTAGAAAGGAACTGCTGATTTAAACCTGCTGTTACATTCACCATCTTCTCTCTGATTAGTATACTTCAGACATAGCCTCTTAACACTGATTACATGCTAACACCTGCACAACAAGCCTCAACCACAGCCCTGCCCACCACATATGCATGAAGAGCTCTTGATTTGAGGCTGTTTGTGTTTCCGATAAGGCAAAGCAAGCATGCTGTTCGCTAATTTCGACAGAACCCTAACCCACCAACACCAAGCAGGGGTCTGACTCCGACTGCTGAGTATAAGTGTCTTCATGTTAACATGAAAGCAAGAGAGTGATAATTTATATATCTTTTAAGACTGCATGCTAAATGCTCTGATCAGTGCAACTCTATATAGCTGGTTCTATTACACATTTTATTTCTGGAATATCACCTTGTAAATGGCTCATTGTGGGTGAAGGGCAATGTGCAATTACTCAACAGATACAACATAGTGGGTGAAATGTTTTACATTTGAACACCGCAGCTATGGAAGTGCAAACATTTAATATGTTGCCATTGTTTATGACACATCCTGTCATTACGTATCCATCACACAAGTGAGACAGACACTTAAATAGGCCCGGCTGAAAGGCATCTTGTGCACCCATGCTGTGATCTTGTTCCCTCCTGAACTTTATCAGCGATAATTCCAGTTTAATTTGACTTCATTCATTCAATCTGGTTATTACCATGACTAATAGCTGTACTTGAATTCCTCAACAGATAACACGTGCTTTATGGAGACTGACACCAGGTCACAACAAAAGGATGACAGAAAGCAATCTACTTCTTGTGGTAGAAAAAGTTTTTATCTGTTTTATAGTCTTATGAATATCAGTATTCATAACATGTTAATGCAGTTCTTTGTGTCTTTGATACACAACTGATAAAAGCCTGTGACAACACCAAGACCAGCAATGCCAAAGGTAACCACACTCTGTACACTCACACTAATCCAAGTTCTCCTCCCAAGGTACATATTGACCTACAGTAATACGCTGCCCTACTTGTCTGTCCCTGGGACAGAGCATCTACAGCAGGTGTCTCTGATGCTCTTCACCATTTATCGCCTCTGTCCTGCACAGTTTTCCCGTTGGCTGGACTCACAAGCAAGAGATGCTAATGTTGCAAAAAGTGATGGCGCTGTAATGTTTGCAGCGTCTGCCACTGTTGACCACTAAACTGATCTCGACATGTGTATGATGCTGCTGCTGCTGCTGCTGCTCATGCTTTACTTTTATTATTTTAATGGACTCAACATGAATACAGTATTTTGGGATTTGTTATTGCTGGAAAAGACGCGTATCCTTAATATGCATGGATGCATTCAAAGCTGAGTGACAGCTACACGACTCAGATGACACTTGTTCATCAACTGCTCACTGAAGCTCTCTTTTTAAATAGCTTTTTTATTTTTCATAGACATCATAGAACACAACCACACGAAAGGCAAAGAAACCTTAGAAAAATAGATAAGGTCATTGCCCAAGAAAATTAAACTACATCACCAACCCACAGCACATTTATTTCCACCTGAGCTGCTGCCAGCTGCAAGTAACAAAAACATTCCTGCTCTTTAATATTACATAACACACAACCTCTCTTTTCGGCATCCATGCCATTTATTTTTCTGTCTGGCTCTGGGGTTGTTATGCAGTACTGCTGCTGCTGAGTCTCTGTAGCAGTTGCTGATGATGACGAGGTGTCTCTTAGAGGCCCGTGCTCTCTCAGCAGCCTGTTATCCATTAGTGCTTTATGACCAGCTCACTGCCTGACTAGTCCCAGTGCATGCACAAGTGCTCCGTTTTTTCATTTCTCTTCCTCTCTATCCCTAACCTGAGTTGCTGAGGGACACCAGCCTGGGCCTCAGTGATAAATTGCAGCAATTAAGCACTGTAATCACCTTCTGACTGGAGACAGATGTTAATAGGGTGGAGAAACAATGAGTGCCCCCATGTGGAGGGGAGGTAAAATTCTTAAGTGGCACAAGGGGATGTCTATTAAATCAAGATAAACTGTATTTCGAGCAGGGGTGGGGAATCTCTGGTCTCCAGGCCAAGATAATTTTATCTACACACTGAAAAAAGCAACTAAGTGAAAATATTCTTATTATTAATAATAATAATATTAATAATAATAATAATTATAATGACTGTAATCAACTGTTTAAATTAAATAGCAAAATAGATTGGGCCATGTGCCTATCATTATCCTGTTACTGAGATAACTATTGAAAAAACAAAGCAATAAAACAATAGTTTTTCAATAAAACACAGTTTCTTTCTTTCCAAGGCCTCCATGCACTACAAAGGGTAAAGACTTGTTTGGGAAGGCTGGCTAAAATCCGAGTTAAATCATCATCATCATCATCATCATTACTAATATCTGACATCAGATATAGAAAGAAAGAAAAAAGAAAGAAAGAAAGAAAGAAAGAAAGAAAGAAAGAAAGAAAGAAAGAAAGAAAGAAAGAAAGAAAGCTTGATATTTAAGTAAAGATTCATTTGCATAAATATTACTGTAGAGTATACAGGTCCAGAAATGGACACAGAGTTTAAGGAAAAAAGACACTAAAAAGAAAAGTTAAGAAAAAGATGAGTGAAAAAGCCAATGCGATAGTGAGAGCTGCTGAAATTGCTGTATCCGAGAGTCGCCATCCGTTTTTACCAAAAGTTAACAAATAAAAACCTGGCACCTGGCCCATGATTTAAACTAGGTCAAAAAATGTTTAGTTTCGATGAGATGATTGATCAGCGTTGATTTCTGCCACTCAAGAATATTCCCCCTTTTCTGACAGATAGCTGTGAACTCGGGACAATTGTAGAAATATTATCTATTGCTATATTCTGTTATTTACTCACTGTTTTACAGTCAGTATGATAAATGATAAATATGAAGAATATACTGCTAAATAATAATCACTTCACCACCTCTAGATGCTTGAGGGTGAGTGAGAGCCGACTGCAGGGGCAGTGATGAGTGTGATAAAGTCTACGGCAGACTGTCCTCTCAGACATTTACGGAAATCAGTGGGGATATTGAATAATTTCAGTCAAGGTCCACTATAGGGCAAAAACAGGCAGAAAAGCAAAATTTTATTAAAATCTTATAACTCAGGGTCCATGCCATTCCTCAGTTCACCATTCAAGGGGATACTCTTGAATACAGATACTTGTATCTGCTCAAATCATAGTCATTTTAATGTCATGGATCACACTGTTTCCCTAATGTGTTTGTTGTCGGTTCACTATTTTACATTGTAAAGAGCCATTGTTAGACTACTGCTGTAGTAGACTGGTATTCTAAAGCTATGTTTCTCAAATTTGACATATGGAACTGGGGCTGCAACGATTCCTCGATTAACTCGAGTAACTCGATTTCAAAAAATGATCGAGGAATTTTCTCTGCCTCGAAGCCTCGTTTAAATAAATTTAAAGCTCACGTTTCGCACGGATTCTTTTCAGTGTGATACAACGTGCTTACGTCACAGGCTATGCGTCCCCTACAGTGGAAGAAGACGGAGCGGGCTTTGGGTGGACAGTTCAGCTGTACAGAATGGCAGACGCCGGGACCGAAAACAGTGAATACAGCGAAAATGAGCAAATGCAGCAAAGCGAAAGTAATAGGAGGAATAGGATAAATGTATGTTTTATCCGATTACTCGATGAATCGATGGAATATTCGATAGAATACTCGATTACCAAAATGTTCGATAGCTGCAGCTCTATATGGAACCCACTTTTAAAAATGGCAAATATTATGACCCACATGACACTGTAAATCCTGACAAATTATGTTATGTATGTTATTTAAAATAATACACATAAGACAGAAATACACATAACTCTTAGCTTAAAGGTTGGAAAAATTCTGCAAATTCCCCCGAGAAAAAAAAAAAAAAAAAAAACCAGACCAAACCAGTCTTTGGGAATCATTCTTCTAGAGTCTCTAGGAAGTATTCATTTGCATTGATGTAGACCACTCAATAATCAAAAGTGACAAGCAAATTAAATTATTTACTTCACCACCTAGTTTGGTTTGATTAGTTTGCCTCTTAATAATATTATATTTTTTGTACAGAGGGTGGAATCAAACCATAAAAAGCCTGTTCTTGACAGTTACCAATGTGACACGGGTGTCTCCATTTTTGTTAAAAATGCTGAATTTACATAAAAGCAGCAAAGAGGCAACACATTTTGTAATTTGTTCTGAACAAGTTCCTATGAATAACAACATATTTTAGCTGCAATGACAGCATATTGTTGGCAATGTAATGTATTCTAAGTATGCTGCCTGGTCTATAAAGAGACAACAGAAAACAGTGTTCATCTTACAGCTCAGTGAAGGTCCGCAGCATAGTGAACAGTGATGACAGCATCTTCATTCTGTGGATGAGTGTGGTGCTAAAAATCTCCGAGCCAGGTTGTTTACCTGTAACACAAAAACACACTTAATGTCAGATGGTAGGAATGGCTTTTTTTCTAGTGACATCACCATTGATAATTATAAGTAGTTGTAATATTGTAGTACAACACTAAATGAAACTGAATTTATCAGTTTGAGTGTTAAAGAGTCAAGGTCTCTGATTTCATTCTCTGATTTCTTAAATGCATTTGCTCAGTGACAATAAACTCAACATTTATCATAAATTTCTGTTATTTAACGAGTCAAATAACTCATTAGTGAATAATCACCATGCACTAACTACACTTAAGGTAGAGAGATCAAATAGTGGCGACTCAACAAACATGAGACCTGCATGCAGCCATCTTATAAACATTAATTAATTTGTGCATACACACATACAACGTCACAAACCATCATGTTGGTCACTTAAACCCTTATAATATAACATTAATTATCTGTTCATATTATACAGCAAACTATAGAAAGACAGGAGAACGTGTGTCTTTCACTTTGTCATTGTGACAGCAGATGATGAAGACAGACAGTCTGTTGTCACAGTGCTATCATGAGGTCATGGAAAATTGTAATGTAGTTGCTGCACACATTAATTAAGTTATTTGGACATTTTAATGAGGTCAGAGCACAGAGCAATGAATTGGTGCAGCAACGCAGTCATCAAACTTGTCTTGATACTTAAGTTAATTTCATATATGTGCACACATTAATTGCTTCCTGTTATACAATAAGGAGACATCCTCTTGATGACTGCTGAAGAATGCAAATTTAATTCTTGGAATGGATTTTATGCAACCAAACGAATTGGAATAAAAACAAGATTTGAACAGAACCACAACAATCAGTTAAGTCCTTAAAAGTGCAATGGACAGAGAGGTTGAGATAAACAGTCTATATACACAGTGCATTGAACTCATCAATGCAAAATGGATTAAAGAAATTGCAAATTTAACCGTTAAGATAAATAATATGATGTCTTTTATTTTCTAATGAGTCATCTTCTTGTAACCCATAAACATGTAACTCTTGTAACTGCCCTGGGAGAATCCACTTGCCCTAACAGCTCTATACTTTATCTACGTCCAGTAGAGTGTGAAAATGTGTTAGGTAGGCTGTGAGTGAATATGCACCAATAAAACATAACATCGTCAGACAGAATAAAGTCTGTAAAAGTGGATAACAGACAGGATCGAGTGTTTAACAAATTTGCTTTGTCAATATTGAGTTTACTTTTGAAAAAAAAATATATTACATTAAGGGCCACACGGTTGGTGTAGTGGTTAGCACTGAGACGAGCACATGAGGTTGACCCATTTACTCTGGCCAATGCACCATAGTCATGGGATGTATCCACTCCAAGCTCTTCTACCCAGCCTGCTCGAATCTTATCAAGTGTTACATTATTGTGTGACATGATAGTGTTATAAATATTTAAGATGAGACCTTTAATATGTGCAGGAAATTGCAAAATAATATCTAGTCCTGTTCTTGACGGTAGACTGGGGACAGATGGACTAAAAGTTCCAACAAAGTGACGAGCCTGGAAATAGCGAAAAAGGCCAGAATTTTCAAATTTAAAACTGAGATTTTGCAGTAACCACTTTAAAACGCTAAGGGTTGCCATTATAAATATTTTTTCCACCTTTGAACGGTCTATTATTCTTCATCTTAAGACTATTTGTTGCATATTCCTGCAGTAATTTCCGACTCTGAGGTCAGCCAATAAGAATCATAAAATGACCGTGATATTCATCAGAGATGAAATTATCATGTTTAATTGAAATACTGGCTTTACTGATAACCATGGTGCAGCCAGTGTATTCAGAATATACATTTTTTGGGTGCAAACTGTGTTTTGTTTTGATGGTGCCACCCACCCAATAACACAGCTAATAGAGAGAAATGGCTTTCGATGGCCACGCTTTGATCTGATCCCGTGTCCACGACCACTTAAAAGATTTGTGGAGAATGACGGGGGGCTTCTGAAAGAGGGAAACAAATTTCAAGACAACCTCATTACCCTCATGCACTCTCTTTCTACTATCTGTCTGTTGAGACAGTTCAGATGTATATTAAAAACAGCAGGCACACAGATTCAGTCTTTGTGATGGTAGAACACCCATCTGATGGGCCAGACTAACAAGATTTGGTCACATGTAATGTGTTCTTCTGTCTCTCGGAGGGGATCATTAGAGAGGCTGAAAGACACCGTACAATAAAAACAACAACAGGATTATTCCTTCTCACACCTGCCATTAAATATGACTGATGGTTGCAGTTGCATGTTTGCATTTTGAGGTCAAGAGGTTTGTCTTGATGAGACCAGCGTGTCTTATTTCTGTTAGAATCTATTCAACACACACATTCCAGTTGAAACTTGGCAACACACCCCTTCGCTAAAAACAAAACAAACTCGGTCCTGACACCTGCACAGTGTTTACCATGTCTCTTATTCCGGGATTCGCTCCAGTCAAGTTTCTCTTTAAGAGATCAGGCGAGACCAAACCTTAAAAGTCAAGTCTATAAAAATCATCAAATGGAATCTGAAGCTAAAGGCACAAAAATGCAAGCAACATACACAGCTCCTAATTGCCTAATAGAATGAAAACAATATTTTACCCAGCGGATTTAAAATCACATGTCACAATGCTGACATTAAAAGTCAGTACATCAGTCTGCTGTCTGAAGCCACCTCCCACACTGGTGATGGATGTTGTTGCGCGTCATGCATTTTCACACATCACAGCTGTGACCAGCTCTTTGTGTGTCAGGTGTTATACTGCAGTGGCAAAACGGGACATCAGCACCATACTGAGAGAAAAAGGAATCGCAAATAAGACTTAGCATCCATTTTGCAGGCTTTGGAGAGAGAGAGATTTGCTGTCAGTGTAGAGTTTACGGTAATTGTTGATCACATTGCAAATTAATGTGTTGCAGTTGACACCTTCATCAAATAACCAGTCATTTTCGAGGGGTAAATTCAATAGCTTTTGACATTTTGGAAGAATAAGAAGGAAAGGACCAGAGGTTTATGAGGAAACCATCACTTGTTCTACATTTTCATCATGTACAGGAAATCAGGGTGGCAGTTCGACATTGCTGAATCAGCCACATAGCCCTTCTGGCAGGTTTCCGTTAGCTGGAGCTCAGTATGGCACTGACTTCTCAACAGTACCTGACAGAAAGCCTCTCCTCTCCCTGATGGATCCAGAGAAAACAAGAAGTGAAAGGGGAAAAAGAGAAAATGGTGCTGGAATGGGTTTGTTTAAGTGCCTTGGACTGACAGTACAACTGCGATGAAGCTCTCACTGAAACTCTCACTGTGTAACCTCTGTTGATTCAGTCTTGATGAGGTTTGATAACCTTCATCCCTCCATCGGCCCTCCTTTCTTCCCACTGCACACATTTCCATAGGAAACTCCGTCATAAATGTACACACAGAGAGCTGCTCTTTCAATATATTAAACTAAACAATTCTCCCGGAGGAAACAACCTTCACTCTGGAAGTATCACTTTTACAAACAGTGATATTTTCTGACAAATTTATAAATAAATCAGTTTAAACTCGGTATGTGCACAACACCGGGGGAAGCACATTTTGTGCCATTTGTAATAATTACACAGTTCAAATCACTGTATCCCTTAAATGTTATTCAAAAAAATAAAAAAAGTAAATAAATAAATAAAAAATAACTGTCAAAATAACTGTTTTTGATAAAGACTTACTGTCTTTATCAAAAATGGGGGGTATTAAATTACTTAAATTACTTATGATGATGGTTTTCAAACATATTTGGTTGCTTGTAAAAATATGCTACTGGTTACACTGGAAGACATCCAGATCAAAAGAATAAAATATTTTATATTATGAAAAGGATTTTATTCCATCCTTTAATCTTATCCTTCCCTATAGTTGCCCACCATTATGCATTTTTAATTGTTAACAATGAAACTTAGACCATAAATTAAGCAGATTTTTAGTTTCATTATAGTTACATTATAATGTAACTCAACTATAATTATGAATTTCTTTGAAATTGGTTAACAAATTGGTTAACACTGGTTAACTGAGCTTCACTGACTTCAATGAGGTGACATATTAAAGACATAATTACTATAGGCATAGGCTATATATATATATATATATATATACATTTTTTTTCTGGTCTGGTTTTTGTTTCTACTCCCATAAACAGTTCTTACCAGACACTGCAATTTGTTTATTAGTTATTTGATTTTATTTAATTCTGCATTGGAATTATTGTTATATTATTATTATTTTATCATAAATAACGAAGACAATTACAATAGGTACAATAATAACAAAAGTTAAAATCAACTCTTTATGTTCCCAGGTTGTCAGTAAGTGACAAAATGGCTCCAGGTTGCAGCAGGGGCTAGGATTCTGGAGGGGAGGGAAGATGGTGACAAGCAAATGAGCCATCAAGAGGAATAACCTGCACATGGAGCCTCGGAGCCTTTTGATTTGAAAGACAATACGAGGGTGTGTGTGACAGCAACAGACAGAGAGAAAGAGATTGAAGAGTCGCTGTTAGTTCTGTTAAAGGTTTTTTTGTTGTTGTGCCACAGACTCCGGAATACTGAGAACTGTTTCTCCCATATGTTTCGTTAACGGCTCGTCATTTGCTCAAAGATGTTTTTATTGAGTTTTGTCAGAGAGAGACACTATCTATGATTGACTAGATTCATGACACTTCTTTTCATTACTACTGATCACACACAAAAAAAATAGTAAATAGTGGAAAACAATGTGGGAACTAAACAAAAAGTGAATGATCGATTGTTTACACAGTTACATAAAACTAGCAGCAAAAATGTGCACGCTTGCTGAATACAAAGATAAAATCCCATTGCGGTTGTAAAAAAAAAGGCATAATAAGGCTAAATAAAATAAGGCGAGATGATCGGAGCCATGACACATGGTTTGCAATTTCCTCTTCAGTGTGAGTAAATATTCTCCATAAAGCCCTGCAAAGAAGCAAAAAAGGAGGGAAGGAGGAAAGATGATGCTCAAGGGATGGAAATGTAGAGAGCAGGGACAGATGCATTGACATTTCCCACCAATTACCATGCTCCACAGACTGCACTGGTCCCTCTGCCCACAGATGCTGCTGCATGTGCATTGGTGTGGAATATGGACAGACTGTAAATTGGCAAATATTTTCTGAGTAACTTAAGGCAACAAGACCTAAACAAGAATTTAAAGAAAAGAAAGAGTTGGCTAAAGTGAGTTTCTGTTTGTGTGACATCACTTCCTGCTGTTGTTAGAAGGCCTGTGCACAAGCAATGTGGCCTAACCTATACCTCCTTTATAGCAAAACACCCATGGGCGCTTAGATATCAGGAACATGATTTGTTATTTTACCAGTGTGGGGTACTGGACAGGTTAAAGACAACTTTGGTTGAAAACGAGCAGAGTTTCCTATTTGGCACCATTTCAATGTAAGATAAGACCCAAAACATTGCACTCGACAGGAGTATGTAAAGGTTAATGTAAAATTTTATGGCCAAATGAAAAAATAGTCTCTCACACTCACTCTCACACACTCAGGGTATGAATATGACTTTATTGCATGTTATTAACCTTGTTCTTTCTCTCCCAAGTCTGCCTTTCCTTCCTGGCCTCTCTCTCTCTCTCTCTCTGTCCTCATCTTGCAGGCTGCAGGATCCAGATCCAGTTTTTGATGCTATTATTACTATCAAAAGTAGTATTACTGTCATTATTATTATGCTATGATTAAAGTTGATCAGTATAATTTCTTATCAATAATCTTTCCTGCTGCTTGTGTAATTGACACCGCATACCTATACCTATAAACATGACATAAGTGATTCTAAACTTGATACAACTGTTATATATCAGCTCCTGATCTCTTCTGTCTCTATCTTCCCTTCCTCTTTTTGTTTCTCTCCCCCCTTTCCGTCCCCCACCTCTCCTCTGTCCCCTATTTTCCTCTCTCCCCAACCGGCCGAGGTCGATTCTGGTTCTGTCAGAGATTTCTTCCTGTTAAAAAAGGAGTTTTTTCCTCTCCTAGTGCTTGCTCATTATGTGAACTGTTGGGTTTCTTTTCTCTCTGTAATATCATAAAGGTGTTGGCCTTACTATGTACAGTGCCTTGAGATAATGTATGTTGTGATTTGGGGCTATACAATCAAAACTGAATTGAAGACAGTCCAGTTTTACTTGCGTCAGCCAGTCACAGTATTATAGACAGCTGTGAAGTGTTGCTCTCACTTTCATTCCAACTTTCGATGTATTACACGCTCATCCCACAATACCACAAACTGACAGATAAAATTATATTTGGTTGACTGTTTTGCCTTCAAACATAGGAGCGCATGAAAAAAAAAAACTAAACAAGAAACCAATTTTGTGGAGAAAAATTCCCCGTTTTTGTTTATTTGCTACAAGATTATTTATTACAGCCTTACACTTTCTAGATTGTGGGTGTTTTTTCAACTGGTCCACTACCAATATTTTAGGGAGCCGATCAGTGATGCATCATCTATTTTTGGGCTTGTGTCTGACACAGTTATGTCACTCTCTGTATCAGTGGCAAAAGCCAACTGAAGATCAAAACATTCCTTCAGAAGTCAAACCAAAAAAACAAACAAACAAACAAACACAGGGAACTGTGTGAGTCAGTTTATTTTTTTGTGTTCTTCTTTCACTCCCAGCCCACTCTCTCAGTGGGAAAGAGGGACAAATGCTGCTGAGCTAATACTCCTGCTGGCTCCGTGTTAGCTTTAGAGTCAATTTTTACTTGTAATTACAATTCAACCAACAAGCTGCCACTTAGAAAGAGGCAACCAGATCTGTCACTGGCTCACGGTTGGACGTCTTGAGAATTTGACACATTGTACCTCAACAGTTGGTCTGGAAAGGACACTGTTTTGTAAATTCAAACAAGTCTGATTTTACTTGCAGAGACTTTTGCATCATTTTTTTTTCTTTCATGCATGTAAGCTGCTCATGACCAGAAACTTTCATTTGACAGAAACATTTTTCTGTGAAGTGCAGTTTGAGGAGGGTAGATAAATTGCCATAAAATCCAGTCAGAGGGGAGACTCTGGAAAAGTTCTTGAATAACAAGAAGCTAAGTTAACATGCCGTGTATTTCCTCTTTGTCAAGTTTCCCTGCCCTAGTTTCTCTAGCATGACATGAGTCAATTGCGTCTTATGCAGTCTTCAGGAAAAACTCTGCAAAATTCTGCAAACAAGTTGAAATAACTGTCTGTTAACAGTCTGTCAGTGAAGCAAGAAGAAGTTAACAATTGTTTTGAATTATTTTGAGAAAAACTGTTCTACCTTATAACAACTGAAAATACTGCTTTGCCTTTGGGATTTACTGTATCTATGATGCTTTTTACAGTACATCACCACTAGTTTTGATTTTAACAGCTGATTGCTCCCTTCACCTCTGCGATTACTTTTTACATGTAATACATTTGACACAATTTTTGGTTATAGTGTGAAAAAAACAAGCACAAGACTCCAATTACTCTAGGAAAGCGTGTGAGCATGTGTTATCATAATATATGTATGCCAAAGTAGAAAGCACACACACTCAAAAATAGTACAAGACAAGATGATTTTTGTACCTATAGTACAAAAACACAGTTAGAGAATGTTCCCTAACTATTTCAATGTTGCCCTTTGAGGTGCCAGAAAGTGAATTGAGGAACAAATGTATACAATTTTCATTACTAGGGCACATATGTCCTTCACCGAAAAACAAAGTAAAATTAGGTCATTTTGCATGCAGTTTTTAAAATTGCTTCCTCATGGATGTCTTGATAATTGTTGTCATTTGCCATAACCATAAGTAAAGGATACGGTGCAAAAATGGACTTTCAGGGATGGGTAGAAAATTGTCTTTTAAAAAGGTACGCCCCCAGCGACAAGCTTTGTACCCTTCTGGGTACACATAGGTACTTCTATATATGTGTGTGATTACATCTTGTACGGCCCTTCACATGTGACATGCACCTCCTGCAAAAACCCTTCTTTCGCTTGACTGTAAATGAGCTCGAAGCTCTAAATGTTATTCTAAAGGTCAGAATCCTACTGAGAAGGTAAATGCACCGGTGTCACATAGGAGGACACATGGGTGGGAAGGGTGCCAGTTTCAAAGGGGAGAAGCAAGGTGATTGACAGTCACACAGATGTAGAGAGACGATACATGTACACAGACATAGGGTACAGTTAATGTACATATACAAATACATACATTATGTACAGTGAATGTGTAGAAATTACTCTTATTGAATATTTTTTTGAACTTAACATCCTCGTGGCATGCTTCTGCATATACTTTACTTATTTGTGGTTGAAACAAGCTGCAAGGGGGAGTCTAGTCGCAATATTGATTGGTGTTTAGAGGAACCGATAGCGCTCAATAGGCGTTACAGCTATGACACAGCATGACAACATAACTGAACATAAACGACAGCCTACTGCTACTTCTCGCCACCACTGTCGCCTGTATCTGTGGTGTTAACCTATAGGGGGCTGAGAGATGTCTGAGGAAAAAAGATGATAACGATGGTAGTGTAAGGCCTTATACTGTATGTTTGGAATGACGTGCAATGCCGTGGTTGCAACTAAGAAAAGGAGAGACTAGAAAAACGCAGGTCGATGGAGTTAATGGGTTTGAATGGTTCATCAGGTTGGGGTGGGGCAGAGCATCAAAAGAATCTTGATTGGATGCAACTTATATTCCAACAAGCACAAGATGGGTTAGAGGGTTGAGAGGGAGTAAGCATCTCAAAGTAGATTTGAGGGTGTAGCAAACATCAATGTAAAAGCCAATAAGAATATTGGGAAAAATCCTTTGATATTATTATGTTATAAATGGGAATGTAGGTGACATATAAAGTAACACATACATGGTGAAAGCACTAAAATTTTGATGTAATTGGGATTTGGGAATTTAAGTTACCACCCATTTCAGGCTGTGCAATATGAGGCTGCAAACTGCACAGAAAGAGAAACATATTGTTATATACATATGTGTGTGTGTCTGCCAGTAATCACTCTAATTTTTTTTCTTTCATTTGGAAAGGATTGGTTTAACTATGATTAACTTGCCCTGCATCTCCCACATCACCTCATCTTTTGTTTTTAGGGTTGTAAATATAATTTTCAGGCCCTACTTCCAAGTAAATGATCAGTCAAGAAAGAGAGAGAGAGGGCCATGAATAGCTGTTTCTAAAATGGGCATCTCTGACTCCCAGAGTGAGAGAGAAAGAGTTTTGATTAGCAGAGAGCCTAAATAACATTAATTATAACTAATACCCACTGTGTTGGAGTATGAAATAGGTAGTTAATGGATCATGAGAGAGGGAAACAGAAAGGGAGCACTGGATTATTTACGCAAGCAGCCCAATTATAATACTATAATACACTGTATGAAGAGAATTAATTCTATTAACATCCCTGTAATACTTTTTTTTTTTTATAAATGGCATGAAAGTCTTCTTGCAGCTCAGCAAGAGTGACCATCAGTTTTTGTGCACACATCTGCAACTGCTGTCTTGTTTCTTTGTTCAGTTCGGCTGAATGATAAGCTTAAGAATGAGTTGTGGTTTTCCCAGACTCTTGTGGAGGCCTCTGTGCTCTGAGCATTTTTATTGCAGCAGAAATGTTTCTCTAAATGTTTCTTTCTTTACATCTGTGGCTCAGTATTTGCTGTTGGGCGTAAAACTTTCATGGACAAGTCAAAGCTGAATTTATCAAAGGCTAACTCCAAGTGAGATGTACAAACATCTGTGATGACTGAGAGAAATGTAAGGCTTCCTAAAATTCAGATTTCCCTTTGTCGTTATGGGGTATTGAGGTAAATGTGTGAGGAAAACAATACATTAAAAGAAGCAAATCAACAAACAATGACAGTGAAATCAAAAGGGTGATGGCATATGAAATATAAACTCACTGTAATGGGAAATACAGAGAATAATAAGACAACACAATACAAGAGCAATATTGCACTTAAATCATAGTTGAGACAAGAAACAACAAGGTGGGTTGGTTATTTAGGTTATGATGACAATGAAAACTATTTGTGTTTTTATTTAAAAATTATATAGGTGGATACCGTTTGGATAAATGGGGAGTGTGGGGTGTTCATTGTGTTGCATTTGGAGGATACAAATGATCCCTTGATGACAGTACAGCAGTTTGGCACAAGTATTTTGTAAATTAAATTAGATTGGACAGGATATACTGTATATCAAACCCTTTATGGCTTTACATGATCCATCACCTACCTACACTAAAAAGCTGCTACTACATCATTAGTAGAAATGGAAACCTGCACTCACTTGTTTAGGTGTTCTTCTGTTTGGTTTTCAGCTGATTATTTTTGGACTATTTTTAATTACCATTATTATAACTATAGGTTATTTTCTTTGGTTTGTCTGTTAGCAAAATAATGCAAAACATGGACAATTTTGATGACACTTTCAGGAAAGGTGTTTAATGGGACAAGTGATTCAAAATGCTAAGGGTATGTTTTTGTGGTCAAGGAAATAATGTAGATAAAATAATTCTAGGACTAGAAATTTTGGGTGCAAATCGCAATACGGGGAAATAAGCTGCTTGTTACAATTATTATAATTATTATAATAATAATAATTATTATTATTATATTAGCAGCAGCAGCAAATTTATTTTATTCATATCTGCTGCTCTGTTTTGTATTTATTGTATCTATACTTAAATCTCTTGAACAATGTAATACAATAAACTCATTAAGATAAAAACTGAAACACTGATTTGCATAACTTGTGTTTCAAATAGTTAATAAGGTTTTTCTTTTTTTTAAATTTAGCGTGACTCTGAAATCTCAGTTGATTCTGTCAGATAATATTTTACACATTTGTGTCTATCTGTTGGAGTCACTTCCATTCACATGACACACATATGTTTTTAAAGATAAGGTCTAGTGTGTGTGTGTGTGTGTGTGTGTTTTATAGTGAATGTCTCTCTGCCTGATGTGGCCGGTCATATGTGACAATGCAGTGCCCAGTGAGAGAGGATAAAGGTGACCACCAGGGGAAAATGGCAAGATATGGACAAGAGACGATTTCAAGGTCTGAATGCTGCGTTTGTGTGTTCAAAGAGTTCCACTGGTCACTGAGCCGCTGCTACAATGCTACAATGGAGCGCAAATATGTGCTTACTATTCCTCATGGGCAATATATTATGCACATGTGTTTCTGGGATTTCATGAGTGATGCTAGGAAGCACTGGATCTATTTTTAGCACAATCTGATCACATATTCATGCGCCGGTCAGTGAGTTCAAGCAGTGCCAGTCGGAGAGGCTTCACATCAGGGGAGGCATCAAAAACTACATAAAACAACGTCCCTATTTCATGACATACAGTCAGTGAAGCAAGTGTTTAACTTGTAATTTTCAGTGTCAAGTACACAGGACTTCAACCCATCCTGGTTTTAGCAGATGTAAACTGTCTGAAAGGAATGAAAGCCCATTGTACTATACTTGGCAAAGCTGACTGAAAGAGAGTGTTATGATAACTTTGTACGGATAACTTTGTACGGCTAACAACAACTCAAAAAACAAAAGAAGGGATGACGACGCAAGGTGAGGTGAGGTCCAAGTGTTTTGACTGAAAGGAGTATTAATTTTTTGGGATGCGACAACTGTTCCCTGAGGGAAGGACACGTTTTGCCCTTTTTGAGTCTGACCTGTTCCAATGCACAGCAGCTGTTCAAATGAACCACAGCAGACTCAAGCCTCCAAACCTGCTGGGAGTCATTAGTGCTCACAGGCATGAAAGTAAAGATCTTTTGTGTTGAGTCAGAGGACTGCAGGTGTGACCTCGTATTTAATGTTATACTGAGAACCAATCATTGAGTTGATCTTTCCGATTTAAAGCTATAGTGCATAACTTTTACAAATGTCAATTACATGGACACCTTTTTTTAAATGTATTCAGCTGCTAAAAAACCTGGATGAAGGGGACTGTGCTCTGCCAATGTAATGCAAAGTAAAACAAGGTCTTCCTAAACAACTGGCTGACTACATGCCTAAGTAGCATTATATTAAAAAGACATACAGTACATACAACACATGGATATTCTTTACGGTGGTGATAGAATTTCTGCACAGGAGCTTTAAGATCCAGCAGAATTATTCAGGATTAGTTTATTTTCATCAACTGCTGTTTGCAGTTTTTTTTTATTAGGTGCTATACAACGCTTTATCTATGTATCTAAAATAGGGTGAAACACATACTATTCACACCAAAATTTCCTGCAGTTTTCTTAAATTCATTAATTCTTTCACACCTGTCGCCATCCTAGTTATGTGTCTCCCCCTCCTCCACCCTGTTTCTTTTAGCCTTCTAATGGCCTCTCTGCATTATTTACATCACAGCTATTTTCAGACACCCTGAATTATGTACATGCAGTTTCTAAATGAGGGTGACAAGCAATCAGAAAGTGTTTCATAGCTTTACTGATTTCTTGCATGTGAGTTCAATTCCAGCACATTGTGTTTCCTGTTTGTTCTGTCTCTGAACAGATATGTGGGGCTGAATGCATGAAATAATAAACAGTGTGAATAATTATGTGTATAAGCTGTTACTGTGTTCTTATCTACAGTATGCAAATATATGTGCATGTGTGTGTGCATGCATGTTTATGTTTGGGGGTGCCTAGTAGCCTAATACCGTACATTCCAGTAACACTGTACAGATCAATTCTCTCTTTGTCCATTAGTGAAGCAGCCTGACCCTCTGGGATAAGCATGGAACCAGATGCCAGCAAATAGCAGCCTGGCATAGTGTGTACAATCATCCATTTAATACTGCTCTGCCCTTTTGTCTCTTTTTCCCTCACACTCTCTCCCACTGTTTCACTTTTTCCTCACCCTCTTACAATCTATATAACAACACATTTATCCTCTGTGAAGAGTTACGTCTTCACTTATATTGATGAAATGTTGCTTTACAGATTCAGGAATATAGTGTGGCACACAATCCCAGAGCAGATAGCAAAATAGTCGTCGTGGCTCGCCTCTTGTGAATGACTTGAAAAAATGACTCACATCACTGACACGTGCTGCATCAGTGAGGTTGTTAAACTGAAAAAAGATCAGATGTGACACATGGCAGTTGAGAACGTGTTATGTCTTGGATTTGTCATGCTCATTGTCCATGACAAATCCAAACCAAAAACGGTTTTTAGTCCTGCCCAGTTAAATGTTGGACCTAACTGTCAGGAAATTATGGACATTATGAATATGCTAATTAGAATATTTTATCAGTATTGCTAGTTGTGACGTGTCGCTATATGCCTTCAATTTTGCTTATGTTAATATATAACATACTTCACATTACAATGAAGATATTGCAGGTAACATTTTAAATAAGAACTTATTAATAATTCAATTCAGTTTAAAAAAAATAATGTTTTGAAACTGTGGAATACCTTCATTAAGCTCTTTTTTTTATCAATTGCCAACATCTGCACATCCCAAGATACTTTAGCTTAAATGAGTTGAATATAAAGGCCACTTCTCATAAAATCATGGTGCATTAAGCAAATGTTTTTTTACAGCAAATGTTGGTCTGTGCTGGCTAAATTGTGTCTCGTGTGTTCATTTATCATGAGGCTGAATCGCTATAATCATATTTTACAACAACTGTTACATGTTACATGTGACTGTTGCCCTCATTACGCAGAATCACCCACGGCAAAGGACACCAACATGTTTTTGATTTCTGTACATCTGCCGGAGGATGTGAAATAGGTCCAACTGAGTGTCTCATAAAAAAACAAAATACAATTCTGTCAAGTCCCCGCTCGATTCTCTTTCTCTGTATCCTCAAAGAGATTAATTGATTACATAGTGTACCTTTTGGCTCATTAGTAGACTACTTGGTCACACATGAGGTTTAACGAGCTCTGCAACAGGGGAGCGCAGCCAGGAGCTCATTAAGGTTTGTCAAGGCCTGTGTTAATTGCTCCATCACTCTGTCTGTCCGGCTTCGGTAGTGATGCGCTACTGCAGTGACTCATTCGAGTACCACACAGGACACTGCCTTTGTTTTTTAGCCAACTTTTTTGGTCACATTTACCACTGGATACATGTGTAAATACACAAGCATAATGGCACATATGCATCCACACACCCTCACAAATGCAAACTGTTTTTCAGTCATTGTAAAAGCTACAGTATAGTTAAATAATGCTTAGGCCAAAACACAAATATGCAAATATCGACTGACGCATAACAATTTAACATGTGAATTATGGTAATTTGACTTGAGTTTTATGTGAGAGTTTACCCTGAACACTGAATGCAAAGTGGCTTAACAGCTTTAGCTAAAAGAAACAGAAACAACAATAACAACCATCCAGTGGCTGGAAGCCCAGGACTGGGCAACTATCAACTGCCAATCAGTAGGACATTGGGGGAAATGACTGTCTGTCGGTTGTAGGCCCAATATTTTACAGCTTTTTTTTTTTCATTTTCTTTTTGCCATTTAATTTAGTTTTTTGTTGTTGTTTTCTTTTTAAAAACATTTACTCTCAGCTACACTCTGGGTTTTCCTATAAGTGTCTGTCATTCACATTATCAAAAACAACTTGCGATTTGAGATTCCCGTGGATACCTGTGTACATGTGCAATATACAGGTTTCTTTTAGTGAAGCTGACATCCTCAGAGGCTGTAGAACAAAAGGCCTGATTTAGTAAAGGTGTAAGTGTTTCTAAAGTTTAGATCAACCACATAAATTCACACTGATCAAACAGAGGGGAATGAACTAATGAATGTGTGTTTCAAGGTAATATGCACAGATGGCAAATTGTTCACAGATTTTTTTTTGCTTGAAGTTTACTGTTTACCTTTCCCACTTGAACCTCTGATTCCAAAGGATCAAACTCAGTGGAAGAAACTATTACAATCTGCAAATGTATTATTTAAATATATTAAAATGGTGCACTTATTCCAATTCAGACAGCATTTATTTGTGTTAAATCAGGCCCGATGTTTATAGCCAAATCAGAGAAAGACCATTATATCTACTTTCTTTCCACTAGAGAAGAATGGTGCTAATAGCAAACCACTTGGAAAAACAAGTGTAACTGCAGGCTAAGGAGGAGGCTGACGGACTCTGATGATGAGTATCTGTATGAGTCTATTCCTCCATGTAACACATTGCTGTAGGGAAGCAGGATTAGTCCCATGAAAACTGTGATTTCGATTCATTCATTTCTGCAGTCTCATTTGTAAACAACTGCCAAATTTGCTTTAGATCAGATGAATCAAAGCAAGTGCAGCTAATTTATGCCCAAAGCTGCAGCAAACATCAATCCCAAGGAAGGAAGTGGGAACAGTGTGATAGAAGCCCTTTGGACAATGTTTTTAAACTTTTTCACATGCACAACATGCAGGCAATTACACTCACAGGGCTTTAATATACTACATCCCTGTGGAAATTACTGCAAATGACTACAAATCAGAGAAACATAAGTGTGTGCACACTTTTCAAGAGATTATGGGAGTGGATGGGATGTGCTGTGGGAAGAGGAGATTCTCTGGTATGACACGCAAGCACACAAAAGCATGCGCATAATACACATACATGATGAACATATACTGTATACTGTTCTCATGGAAATATTTGAACTGTGGTCAGGTTAAGGTTAAGGTTCAGTATTAACTAGTTATGCTTATGCTGGTTATGTTATAGCTAATGCTTTGTTTAGGTTGTGTGTGTGTGTTTAAAAAAACCAAAATAAAAAAACAATGGATGTCTTATTGCCCACATCAGAAATGATTCTAAGCACTATGAGCTCATTTTGTTTATTTTAATGATTGAATCCCAGATTTTCAAAAAAAAAAGTAAGATTATCCTCTTAGGATTCCATGACTCAGCAACCCTGCATACATTTACTTGTTCAAATGTGATAAAGTACCGAACCAATCACAATGCTTTCTGAAATTCTACGCATCATTTACAGGGCATACTTTGAAAATCCCAGTGTTAATAACTCTTTCACCCAGTGCAGGCTGTAGAGGTTTGTTACAGAGCCAAACAAAAAAACACATCTCCCCATTTTCACACAATAAGAATTAATGCACTCACTTTAAAGCACATTTAGAAAGCAGCCTACAAATAGCAAATGGCCGAAAAGACATAAAGTGACACAGAGTATTAATAACATCTCCTAGGTACAAAACAAAGTGTTTTTCTCTCAAAACAAAACATTATTTAAATGTTCTATAAGACCAAACATGTACAGTTATAGCCTACTGAAAAAAAAGTAATATAATAATGTAATGTGTTCTTAGTGACTGTGTCAGTTGCTACACCTTTTGAAACAAGATTTTCTTGGCTTCATACAGTGTGTTTGCTTGTCAACAGCATAAAGAGGTCACAGCACAGCTGCAGCTCTGAAAACTAATATGATCCTCTTGAAACCCCACTTCTCCCTGCACACTACACACACACCCTCTGCACTGACTTATACACTGCCTGGCCAAAAAAAAGTCGCCACCAAGAAGGAAAAAAAAAAAACAAAAAAAAACACTGGACCACCTTTAGCTTTGATTACGGCACGCATTCGCAGTGACATTGTTTCGATAAGCTTCTGCAATGTCACAAGATTTACTTCTGTCCAGTATTGCATTAATCTTGTACTGATGATGGGAGAGTTGGACCACTGCACAAAGCCATCTTAATAGGGTTAAGGTCTGGACTCTGTTGTGGCCAATCTATGTGTGAAAATGATGTCTTATGCTCCCCGAACCACTCGTTCACAATTTGGCATTGTCATCTTGGAATATGACCGTGCCATCAAGGGAGAAAAAAATCCGTTGATGGAATAACCTGGTCATTCAGTATATTCAGGTAGTCAGCTGAGCTCATTCTCTGGGCACATAATGTTGCTGAACCTAGACCTGCCCAACTGCAGCAACCCAAGATCATTGCACTGCCCCCACAGGCTTGTACATGATGGTGCATCACTTCATCTGCCTCTCTTCTTACCCTGATGCTTCCATCACTCTGGAACATGGGAAATCTGGACTCATCAGACCACATGACCTTCTTCCATTGCTTCAGAGTCCAGTCTTTATGCTCCCTAGCAAACTGAAGCCTTTTTTCCTATTGGCTTCACTGATGTGGTTTTCTGAAGGCCACACAGCTTTTCAGTCCTAATCCCTTGAGTTCCCTTCACATTGTGTGTGGAAATGTTCTTACTTTCACTATTAATCATAGCCCTGAGTTCTACTGTTGTTTTTCAACCATTTGATTTCAACAAACGTTTAAATGATCGCCGATCACAATCATTCAGGATTTTCTTGCAACCACATTTCTTCCTCAAAGACAATGGTTCCCCACTATCCTTCCAGTTTTTAATAACTTAACCAAATTTTACTAGTTTCTGCAATCTCCTTAGATGTTTTCTCTGCATGATTTGACCATTCTCAAACAGACTAACATCTTTTTCACAACCACAGGATGTGTCTTTTGACATGGTTGTTTAAAAAATGAGAAGCTACTCATTGCATCAGTTGGGGTTAAAGAACCTGTTGCCAGCTGAAAGATAATCACCCATCCAGTAATTATCCAATAGGAGGCAATTGTCCAACTGTGTCCAATTTTGGACACAATTCTGGTAACGTGTTATTGGTACTGCACCTCATTCTTGGTACCAAAGCTATAATTGATTTAGCATATCCACTATCCCCTAAATTTGTCACTTAACAGCCTGGCTCTGAGCTTTTGATGTGCCACTTGATCAATTTTCTACCCTGTCAAAACCCATTAGCTGGTCACACACTCAATGGTGTCAATGGTGTCAGGAAAACAGAAAGGAACGCTGCACACAGATCACTCGCCAGTGTAAACACAAGGCCAAGACAGACATGCCATGACCAACACATAATCACAAACAGAGAGAGTGGCATTTCTTCTTCATGCTTGGTGTTTGTGCTTTATCACACCCAATATTTAAGAAAATACATAAGTGTAGGTTCAGATTGTTGCCTTTGTTTTATTAAATCTGTATTAACCAAAACATCTCTCATCGTCGTCTCACTGATGAAATACAACTCCTTATGTAAGTTTGATATCGAATGACAACTCATCAGCCCTAGTTATTAATACCTCTGTCAGTGAGGTTGTGTTGTTGGCTACTTTCATCTATTCTTCCGTCTGTTTGTCTGTAATTAGTATAAGTCAAATACTGGTGGTATCGAGTCAAAGTATTTCATGATCATGATCAACCTGTTCAGAGATTATGTGAGCTTTGATAACTGCCCATCAATCAATTGATGACTCTGTTGAAGATGGAGCTATGGTTAATGACTACGTTATTCACTTAGATTACTGCCACTTTCCCTGTATACAGCACTAGCGGGGAATTAATCAACTGACTAAAGTGTGTCCGCCTCCGCTACGCTAGTTCTCCTGTCTATTCCCTGTCACCCATTTTTCCTTTCACCCAACCGGCCGAGGCAGATGGCTGCACATCTCTGAGGTAAAGGCGAGTGTGTGGATAAATCTGGACAGAGTCTGGATTACCCACAAATCAATGAGCCTCTGTCTCCCATAGCGAGGCAACTATAGTGTCATCAGTTACAGTGGCGCCTATTCTGGATACTGACCAACATGGCACATTGATCAGAGCGGTTTTATGCGACAAGTCTACACACACAGACAGAAGGTGTGTGTACCAGAATGCATATTTGTAAGTGAGGAGTGCACATCAGTTGCACAGACAAATATTGTTGTATATCTTCTGTATGCATAGATTAGATTAGAAGTTTCTCTCTCTCATATTTGACAGACAGTATCTGTATTTCTGTTTCAGCCTAATGCATTTCCGTCTGATTCTGTTTGCATGTATACAGAGGAAAATAATGTCAGCCTGCATTACAGCTAACTGCAAATAGCCGTGGTTATATTTGCACTCTGGTGCATTATGTATATGAGTCTGTGCAGTATTCAACGTTCATAGGCATAAATTCATGTACAGTATCTCTGAGGCAGAAAAATTACAGCTGCTTGCATAAAAAAAACAAAAAACAAATGCAAATATGCAAGGTCAGTGCAGATCAAATCCATTAAGTCCCTGAAAATACTGTGTAATTAACTGTTGTAATTAGGGACGGTGCAGATGACAGGTTGTAAGATGAAAGGGAAGAAGGGCAATGTGGGCGTTTGGTGAGAAACAGCCACTGAGAGAAACAACATATAGAAAAGAGAGAGAGAGAGAGAGAGAGAGAGAGAGAGAGAGAGAGAGAGAACAAGAAATGAAGACCAAAGGAACTGTGATCACCTATCCATCACAAAAAAATCCAGATTGATCCATCAAAAACTGTAGACAGGAAGGTTATAACTTAAAAGAAGAAGGTTATAAATTATGTTTAGCATTCCCATAACTCTTAAGTCCATGCCATGTGAAATTGCTTATTCGTGCACTGTACTCATGACAAGCAACCTGACAAAAGCGCTTAAAAGTACACAACACAGCCAAATGCAGAAATGCACTCCATGTTACACAGCAAGTGTTTTGGGGACACAAAAGTAATGAATGCAGCTGGATTGCTGTGTCCAACTCTTGACTTTAGAAAATTTTAATAATGTTAATAATGTCTCTTTCTGTGTCTCCATCTCTCTCACTCAGCTGTTATTTGATGCCAGATGCTCATCAATATAAGATGGGTGATGTGGGAAAGGTGACCCTAATGGAAAATCAAAATGCTGCCACTGCCTGTGGGCAATAGTGCATCTAACCCCTAAATCTGATTATCCTTGATGATTTATGGGTGCAGTAATGTGTGTATATTTTTTCACCATGATAAATCTGTCACAATATCTGAGTGATCCAGAGTGGAGAGGAAAAATAAGTACATTTGTGAACAAAAACCATAACAGGGAGGAAAAGAGGAGACATTGCTGGAAGCAAAATTACATGCACTTTTACCTCCATTTCTTAGATTCGGTTATCATCATCATCATAGCCATGATGCTCACACCATTATGCATTACTGTGCATCTGCCTTCTATAAGCTTCCACTTATACTCAGCTCAGATATGGATTTCAATAAATTTGCATGCTGACATCACAATAATTCAAAGATGTACCATGATGGGGTGCTGTGATAATGAGAACAGCACATTTTTCCCCTTCAAATTTGTCCATCACAGGACTAGTTTCATTGGATGCAAAGACAGAAATCCTAACAAGATATTGGAGTGGAAATGTGGACAGTAGTAATTCAAAGCATGAATGTGTCCGTTTTTGTGTCTGCTTTTTTCTGTTCTAATTACAAGAAGAGAAAAAAGCAGACACAAAAACTGACACATTCGAAAAATAAATGCAAAAAAAAGAAGAAAAAAAATCAAATTTGTTTACTATGTTCTAAAATGACCGTGTAAACGTACTACTTCATGCAAATAACTAACTCCAAGTATAACAATTGGTTTCTTGATTAGGCCTTTCTGCAATACACTAATGTAAGGTTTAGCTCACTATATAAAATCATATCAGCTCTGTCGTTATAGCTACTGAGAGCCAGCAATCACCATGTAAAGATTGCAGTTATTGTTTTCTCTGTGCATCATAACCAGCCAATTTAGAGCTAAGAACTGTAGAGGCCTGATTACAGAATGAAGCTATAACATTGTTGTGATGAAACCTTTTTATATTGTGAAATATATTTTTGGTTTAGGTATTTAGATATTTTAGTCTCCCCCTTCTCTCTTGTGATGACTGCAGTGCATTGTGTTTGTGTGTCTCTTGCAACAAGCAACAGCATGAATCCAAAAATGTGTGACACAAAGATGGTACAAAGCAGGGGAAGAAAAGTGCCCCATTTCTGTATCGTGGCTGACTCATCATTTGTTTGAGCCTTTTATCCTGGTAGCAGAAACTGTCAGTGAGCTCTCCAGAATGGGACGTTGTTGTTCTTCCTTGAAACAATGTGATCATCCTGACTGTATGATCTGCAAACCAGACTCTCTGTTTCACTGCTCAGTTTCAGCGGAGACAGAGTGAGAGAATGTGGTAACATAAAAGACAGAATTACTAAATGGACGGATCAGTTTTAAAATCAAATCAAGGAATTGGCTCAGTTTTTTTAAAGAAGCACTGTCTACTTAAATTACATTTAAATGTTAAATAAACATTAAAAAATATAAATATGTAATGTCTTTTAAGTTAACATGCAAGGGTATTCTTATACAAGTCTTGGAAAAAAAATAAACCTAACATTCAAAAGCTAAAACATGTTTGTGAGACCTCACTGATCATCCACATCTAACAGTTAATATGTAAACATTTGTACTAAAATTGAAATATTCTTTTTTTCTTTTCATGGGATATGAATCAACAGCTGTAGTGCACCACATGCAACAGCTAACAAAGTATGTATAGCTACAGAAAATAAACAGAATATTGCATCTGCTTTAAAATAAGTGTCATATCTGCCCTAAAAACAAAAAAACATTAAGAGTTTTTAAATTTGGGCAAAAGCATACATAACTAAAACACAAAACAATGTAAAAACAAGTGCTTATTGAAAAACATGAGCAAACTCTCTATAACATCTTATCACGACATACTAACATGACACTAAAAATGACTTGCATGACTGTTTGTGCCAATTTTGAAAGGATTCCCTGAAGACTTTCTTGAATTATCAGAATGGAGGGAATGGATGGACAAGCTGAAAACATGACGCTTTCAGCTACAACTGTTATAGAGACACAGAGACATGAAAATGGTAATGATGATATAATGTAAGAGATAATATGAGGGAGGAATTGACAATAAGGAGTTTTATTTTTTTTTTTGCACTGATATGGAACAGTTTGCAGAAATGATCGATATAAATGGTTCTCATTATGTTAAACAACTTAATCAGGGTGGGATCTTGTTTCTTTCAAACCCCATCAGATGTACAGATAGGCGAGCTTGAGACAGAGCTACTGTGTGAGTTATGTGGCAGAATTTGTGTTTTGTATTAATATAATAACACAGGAAGGCAGGATGACTTCTACTCTTTGTTTATAGAAAATGACAGCAGTGATGTCCTGCTACAGACCAAAGGCTGAAACATATCAGACAGCTCCACAATCACAAAACACAATATAGTGTCAATTTAAAATTCACTTCTAGTGAATTTTACACTACCTAAAAGTTACTAAAAGTTTGGGTACACTTTTCTGAGAAAATGAACGCTTTCACTTTCTCATTGAATTCAATGAGAAAGTGTACCCAAACTTTTGACCGGTAGTGTATATTCACAGTCTAATGGTTTTGACTAATGGTTTGGGTTCATGGACTTGATTATCACCCCACATTGTATAATCTGCTCCATTTATTGTCATTATGCTCTGAGGAATGCTTCTCTTAACAAGATGTATAGATGGAAGACAGATGGAGTGACAGACACGAGGAGAACGCAGACAGCAGAAATCAGAAAGAGCAACTGTGAGCATCTGCCTACTTCCCTCCTGGCAGAGAAATATTTTCCCCAACAGGCTGCTCAATACCAAACTAGGAGCCAGTTACCGTTGATACCATTAAATAAAGCATATGCTTAGGTTATACATCACAAAACTATTGCTGCAAACATGGATTAAATTTATTGAACAACCGAAATGTTTACATTATTGTAATCAGTGTAAATTATGCCAATGGTACACAGTAATTAATTGAATTAATCTCTTATTAGAATGCATTACCTTCATTGGGGCACACAATCTCAAGGTCAGTGAAGTGTGATAGTCTGTAAAGACTTGAATGATCCGAATGTTTATCTCTAACGGAAAGACTCTAAAAGAAAAACAATGCCTTGCACACTTAACTCTTTATCTGCTGGCATTGTAATGGGATTAAAATAACTTCAGGGCTTTTTTGTTTTACTTTCTTCCTTTACACCCCAAACAATTGCCTAGGCCATGAATAAGAGCTGGAGTAGGTGAGTGTTTTTTTTAATGTTGTAAAGCTTTTTTATCACTGGTGTAATGCTTTTCTGTCTAGTGCCTTTTAACTGCAGAATATATTAATAGTGTGTCTCTGGACTGTGTTAAGAGAAGGAATGAAAAAGACATCTGTATTTAACACTAGAGCCTCGACTCTCGAGGGCCTCACTTAAATCATCACTTAAATCATTGGCTGTGAAATTAGAAATCTTCAGGACTCGAACCACTGAAAATGTTCCTGTTTTAGGTGACCAGAAGCCGGAATAAGCTAAGACGATCATTTTCTTTTTGTTCCTCCTTTGTCTGCCATCACCCCCTCGTAGTGTTCCAATCTCTTATCATGAAGAAACGAATTAAGAAAGATAAAAAAAAAACAAAAAAAAAACCTTTAATGTGTTGCATGAAAATTTGCGGTGTCAGTTTTTATTCAAAATTCAGATATCTGTGCAAACGTAGGGGTAAAATTTACAACTTACAAAAACCCCGCGGAAGTTCAAAAGATACATCCTGAAATACCTTGTGGTAAAGCAGTGGCTGCTGGGAGCTCAGCTTAGCCATAGATCTATTCTGAATGCCTCCTCGACCCATTGGAGAAGCAAGACAGAGACGCTGTGATGTTCCACTGCGTAAATTGTGGACTTAAACAAAGTAAACCTGAGTGGAAAACCACAACACCAAAGCATCTGAACAGTGCGTGGAAGTATTTCAGGCTCTACACCATAGATGGTAAAGTAACAAACTTGTGGACAAATTTGTGGACTCACCTGAGCAGGACAGGGCAGTTGCAGTGCCGAATAAAGCTAGTGTTTGGCAGAAGAGGTAAATTGACAGGATGCAGCATTTATCTTAAACATGTCCAGTCCATTGCCCTTGCTGTTAAAAATGAATAAGGGGAGCTGCTGTGGTAAACTCTGTGTATAGGACATTATTTTGATATTGTAGCCTCTGTATTGTGATATGTATCGTATCGTGGGGTTGTAGGAAACACCCAGTCCCACTCAAAATAAAACATTTTATTGAGAAACGAAGGCTCCTCACAGTGGATAAATATAACCCATGATGTTACCCTCGTACTTTATCTGCAGGACTCTGTGCGCACATCAGATGATGGTCGGTGAACTAAACCAGACGACAGTGAACTAAACCTAATGCTGCATCATCAGTGTGCGAATGGGTGAATGAGACTTTTGAGTGGTCAAGAGCAAAGACAAGTGTTATAAAAATACAGTCCATTTACCTCAAAATATTCAAGACTGAGGCAGATGTCTCTGATCTACAGGGGGATAATACCATTATGTGCCTACTAGTGGCAGGGAGAGGGGAGAAGTTTGGTGGGGAGACAGGGATTTAATCTCCTTTTAAAGCCCGGTGATTGTTTATGTGTTTTTGTTTTTTTTTAATCCTGAGTGAGACGACGAATCCACTGGGAGCAAGAAAAGCCTATTCTGACCTTTTACTTAAAAGACATGTCTTTTGGTTGGCTTTTTTCCTCTGGTGCACTCACACAGAAAAATAGAGCCCTACCTCCCAAGTCAATCCCCCAAGTAAACTCCCACTTTCCTCTTAGAAATACTAAATGTTCCAGGGAAAAGAGAAAATTAAGAAATAACATTTCCTTTGCAGACTGCCTGTTGTGACAGGTGGTAATTTTTAGAATTTCTAGGGGAAATAAAAATGAAAGCGAAAAGGCTGGTGGTGAGAGAGGTTGCACAAAAATACATGTTTAAATTGTAGCTAGCAAATTGTGCAGTCCCAAAAATATCCTGAATTAAAAATGAATGGGAGGAAATAAAAAAAAAGACTTCCCTGAAGACTCTTTCATTTGTTGCTCCCGAGTGACATTGTCTTATCACAGAACATTGATTACTCATCCTACTTCAAGTGCTCTGACAAAGCAAAGCGAAGCCGTGGTGAGGGGTGAAATTACCAAGATTCTCCTTCCTTATTTAGTACTTCATTCTTCACTTCTTTCAGCTGCATTTTTTTGCCTCAGAATCCAAGTGTTAAGCTCTTTCATATTACAAAACTGTACAGTGAAAATGAACAAAAAGGCATACAGTATGTGCCCGTGTGTGTGACGGATTAAGACGACACGAGTCAACCTCTGATCTTGACCTGTGCGGTAGGCGAGGTAGCTTATCTGCGGCCGGAAGAGCAGCTCCACTGATATATTGCATTGCTTGTTCGCCATATCAGTATAATTAAACGCAATTGATTGCACAGACTCACTCTGGCTCTGTTATGTGTTTGAGTCTCATCTGAGCCAGCTTATTCTCAGTGCACAATGTAGAGGCTTCTCACCTTCAGAGTCTTTAATCCATTTGTTCTCTGCACTCTACAGCAGAACAATCAATAGTGCCACTTCTGACTCAGCTCCCGCTTACACAGTCCATCGCATCCTTGCCTAATGTATTGCAAATCATACCATCTATATACACATGACACTTCAGAGAGGATTGTTTATGTTGCTGAATTTGGTCCCCTGGTGTTTCCTTTATGACAAAGTTACAGTGCAATTTGACTAAGAGGCCAAAGTGTAGAATTATTAATTGGCTCAGTACTGCTGCCTACTGCCATCTTGGTGATAAATACGGTGAATCTTAAGTCAGCTGAATTGTTAATTAAATTGTATCTTAGTGGGTGTTAGATTAGAAGATCAGTATACTTTAACTGTTGCACTTAAATTACTTTAGTTTTGGTTAATACAGAGTGGAGCAGCCTTCAAAGATGTAACATTACACGTTTAACACCCAGCTCATTTATATAATGTGCTGATCTTTTCATTTAGAAAACCAGTCACCAAAACTTCCAACAATCTCATGAATATTTTTCAATGATTAACAGCAACAAGTTGCTCTTTGAAACCCCAGCTGGTAAACATAAAGATTGTCCCAGCTCTAATCCAAAATCAATCAATGAGTCAGATTTGAAGATTGATGTTTATAACCCCCCCAAAAAAAAAATTCTAATGACTACACCTTGAAATAAGATTCTGCATTACCTTCATAAACACCTTCATAGAAAAGATTCAACCTAACCTTTGTAATAGAGGACACAATAGCAAAGGTGACAAAATTGCTGAGGTTCAGTACAGAGTAGGAGTAATAAAGAACAAATGCTACTATAATCCAATAGGTGCCTGGTGCAAGGGTTCATTTTGCAACTGGCAGACTGCATCTACCTTCCATGCAGTCTGTGGGTAAGACAAATGAAAACCAGAAATCATGAAAAAAAAAAATAACTGCAAAAACAGGAAATCAAATTTAAACTTAACCACAAAAGTCTAAAAATTAATATACTGTTTTCCATTCCATAACAAAGGCACATAACACATAAGCAGCAACTTTCAATTACCCTGTGAAGAAAATCTAAGTCTGATTCATGCAAATCAAGTGGAGTTCATTTTGTAACCGATGCCAGTGGTACAATCAAATTCACTATAACTATCACTGTGTAAAAATATTAATTCTAATTCATCATCTCCTCAATGGAAGGTTAAGATTGAGCCTTGGCTAAAAAAAAAAAAAGAGTACATGTTGGAGGGGGAATCATTTTCACAGTTGCAGAGTAATTTCTAACACTGTGTAGCAAATCCAAATACCTATTCTGTGTTTCCCTCCTCAAATAACGCTGCTTTATCCATCCAAATGCAATACAAACTGAATGAAACTGCATTGACGGCCTTTTGTCACATAACTCCACAGTGCATATTAATGATCAACGGCACATAGTGCAGCACTGCACTGCAGGAATCGCACAGCAGCACGAGTAAAATCAGACATTCGCTGCCGATGTCTGTAACTTGTCACCTCCTTCTCTTCCCTGCTTGTTTTCTAATTGGCCTTCCATCACTCTTTCATTGTGAAGGCCCTACAAGGGCAAGTAGCATTAATATAGCTGTTGCATTTGTTTCACCTTTTTGTGAGTGTGTGACTGGAAAAGATGAAGTATAAAATGCATTTGGTGTCATTGCACTTAAATGTTGCCCGTTCTTTTCTTTACCTCTACTTGTATTGTCATTTTTTTTTTATCCAAAAGTTTACATTTTTTAACATCCTTGAAGGAAACAGCATGTAACATATGCTCGAACTTGATTTTTTTGAAAAAGGTGACAGCCCTAACCTCTACTGAGAATAAAAAGCCATAATCCTTTTTTTGCTTGTACTTCACACAGTGAATAGTTTAGTAAAAAACATGAAAATCATTGTGGTGATTGTGAATGTTAAGTAACACGGTCTAAAACAGTCAAAGTTAGAGCAGCAGTCAAAACAGGACAAAGCTGTTGGTAAAGTTGCATCTCAAGTTCAAGTCATTCAGTTAAAATATTAGATTTTCCCCATTTACGAGTATCCTAATAATAGAAATTTGCCACAATTAACTTTTAGTAAGAGGCGTAATTTGTCGTGTGATAAAATTGTGTATCATCCCATCACTACTCAAGTTACTACTGTTTACTGTCATAGTGCAGCTCCCTTTATCAATGATGCAGTTAGACAGCTTCTTCTGACTTGAAAGAGAAGTTTGTGTTGCTTCGTAAGATGCTCAAAGCGTGCACCAAAAAAAAAAAATAGTCGCTCTACTGTGGTTTCCATGAGCTCAAATGTGTCATTTTGTACATTTGGTGTTCGAACGTGTTAACATGGATTTATCTAAGTGACCCAAACATACAGTACATATAGCTGGCAGGAAACAAGCAGCTCCATTTCCCCCAATGACCTAAAAATTGTTTTTCTCTCTAGGCTTTGGTGCAGAGGATTGAGCAGTTTAAAAACAGAAATAAATATAAATAAATATGTTTCCAGAAATAAATATGTTGTATTTTTATGATATCATAGACTTACTCAGGTGTAAATTATACTGTATTAGGTGAGCCTTTAGACAATTGGCCTCAACCACACTATAGAGAAAAAAAAACCAAATTGGTGCAAATACTAACACTGCAAGCACCATAACTGTTTCTACAATCAGATCATTTCATGGAACCTACAGAATGTATTAGTGTTCATGTGTCTCAGGAGCAGTACACAGAGAGGACTGGGGAAAAGAATCAAATCTGCTTCCCTTAGTCCCTCTTTGCAGAACAAGCACCACTGAAGGCAAAGAGAACCACAAGTGTGCCAGACATGTAAACCCGTACTGTCCCGAGACAGAAACACAAATGTACTGCATAACTCTCTTCTATGTCGTTTGAGATCTGCTGTAGCACATACTATTCTAAAAATATAAGAATAGCACAAATAAAGCTGATTCAGTCTCAGTGAGGACGTCTTGCATGTTCTTGTGGAACTCAAACTCTATAAGGCACTGAAGATAAAAGACAGTTACGTTCAAAGGAAATCCTGAATTTCACATGAGGGAGCAGCGAGCTGTGTTCCTTTTGGTGATACAAACATGGTTATATTAATATTTGAGTATCACCACGGTTCATATTTTTCTAGTATAAACCCATTTTGCACTGTAATTACTGGTTACTGGTTTACAATATTTTGTCTTATCAGTTCTTGCCAATAATTTAAAATTCTTTATGGTTTTAGGGCAGATACAGTATTCACCTTTTTTTTATTTTGTTATTTATATTCTATGAATCCCCGGTCCTTTGTTGGTTGTTTGTTGCGTCTGTTGTTCTTTGTGTTGTCCTTCAGCTGTTGTAGCACTTTGCCACGAGCAAAAATTTCACCCTGGGAACAATTAAGGTTATTTGATTTGACTTGATTTGAAAGTATTATATCGTCTTTCCCTCTGACAGAGAGATGTCTCGCAGGTATAAGGGAGGTGAAAGGGGGAGATGAGTTGTCACTTGTCAGCGAGAGTCCAGTGGTGACGGAGTAAAGAGTGATTTGATGTCTGTGACATTTTCATAAGGAAATATTAACAATCTAATTCCATTCCGTCGAAGAGTGAGGTAAATACTGTGGGAGTGAGATGAGGACAGACAGAAATGCTGAATGGTAGAGAACAGAGAATAATTTCATTTATCACCAAGTGAGGAGGGGAAAAGCCCATTCATCTATAATCCATTAATCTAGGACACTTGTGAAAGCCTCAATCGTGTCTCTCTCCCACTGTCATTTGACAAACACAGCTAATCACACAGAGCAGAGAAATAAAGCAGAAATCTCAGCTCACATTTTTTTAAAATGCAAACCTACTCTCTGACAGACATCCAGGAGAGAAAATGCCAATTCACAGATTCCCAGAGAAGATATGGTAACGATATTCTGTTGACCAGAAGACATTAAGCATTTTCTCAACAAATCAACAGCATAGTTTTTGTCAAAATCATTAAGTTCATGCTCATGTACAATCATATTTTAGTCATTATTAGTTATAGCATGTGACTGTACGGTGTCTGCTAGAGGATGCTATGTTTGACAGAGAACATGCACACCAGAATTCAAAGCATTTTACTATGAGGCACCAGTGCTGACCACATGCCACAGATTTCTGCAGCAAAAGTTTTCACTATATTATTTCACTATAACAAGTCCCTGTTTAAAAAAAAAAAAGAAAGTATTGACAGTTGCCATTTCCACTTTTATTTAATACTATTGTTTTACAATATGCCTACTGTGTCCTACAACAGCAGTTAATTACAGTAAATAATATTACAGTAGTGAATAAAATATACATTTTATGAATTATTATTCCTGTTTTTTTCACTGTTGTAACTGTAATTTTGAACAGTCGATTATCAAAAAGGAGCTGATCTGACTTAACACTTTTAAAGGGCTAGTGAATGACTTGGAGGCACAAACTTCTGGCTGTACAGTAGATGTTTTAATGTTGTTGTTAATGTCTGTGACTGTAAATTGTGCTGCTGCCTGTCTCGGCCAGGACACTCTTGTAAAAGAGATTCTTAATCTCAGTGAGGTTTAAGTTAAATAAAGGCCTAATAATGGAAACTTTACGATATGAAACATCAATGCAGAATGTCATGTTTTGCAAAATACAATTCATTGTTTGTTAAAACAACTTTGAGCTGTTTTGAACACAATACTGAGACTTGCTACCTTAATAATGACATTCAACTATTACTACTACTAACCATGTACTATATAAGACCAACTCATAGTCTATGGGAACTTTTTGCAAGGGTGGCCACATGGAGATTTGCTGCTGCAATTTTTTAAATAGACTTGCTGCATTATAAATGAACAAATCAAGTTAGTCAGCAGTTTTAAGAAAGGAAAATAATTGATCCGTAAAATTTTGTCTTGAAAGTGAGTGTCAGATTAAAGTGAAAGTCCCCACACATATTTAGCTCAGAAACATGTGTTAAAACAAGGAAAAAGGTTATAATTAATGAAAATATACATATATGAAAATAAACTTAGTGTTATCTAAAGGCCAGAGAAGTAATGTGGGGGTCATCTCACCCTCTCCACTCTATCCCTGCTCCTGTTTCTCCTTCTGCTACACATCCACATTTCTCTCCTGTTTCCTCAGATACTTTCAGGCTCCTCTACCTCCTTTCCTTCACATCTCTTATCACCCTGTCTTGTAGACAACCATGTTTTCCCTCCTCCCCCACCTTCCCTCCCTGTTTTTTTTTTCCCCACTTACTTGTTTCCTGTCGTGACTGACAGGTAGACAGAGTCAAACAAAAGGATAAGAGCACCGACCCAGAAAAAAAAAAAAAATCTGTCCCGTTTATGCTAAATAATGCACGAAAGAAAACTGATGTCTACACACTTGACTACGTTTCTATGGGTGTAGCTGTGGATTCAAGATGCAAATAATCAATGTGGACAGAAAAACAGGTGTTTACCCTTCACTAATAAGTATATGATTATAAATCAACATTAATCTGCATTTGTTTTCTTGTGCAATGCATATTTGGCAACAGACGTTATGCACCGGATTTATAAAACAATTGACCTAACCTATGCACATGACTGATAATTACACTGATCATTAAACTTGGCAAAATTTTCCAAGTTGCTTGCCCATCACTGTCTCACACACACACACACACACACACACACACACACACTGGTTGACTTATGCTGAAATGAATGCTGCCCAATTGTCAATCTAAACACAATTAAGGCACCAGCCTCATTAACAAGCCTGGGCTTGTGTCCTGTTTATTCCTCTTTTTTCCAGATGCACTCTGGAGAAGGCTGTCAAACTGTTGTACTGGTTAGCTCCTCATCATGGTCCAGGCAAGTTTCCTGCACAACCCTGGTCCCTTCTGCATGCCACAGTGTCCCCAGGAGCATGCACAAACACACATACACACACATGCACCCACCAACTCGCACATGAAAAAAAAAAAAAACACATATGCTGCTGACATACATGTGTGAAAATGTCAAAAACATGCCTTCCAAGCCTCTGTAAATGAGCACTTGATGGATGGACCTGTTGACTTTTTGACATTAATAACATTTTCTCTTGCACTGTAGAAATGTTGGCCAAATTCAATGCATTTCAGTCATGTATGAAATCTTATTTGATTTGGGCAGTAGGCAAGTAGATTAACTGATACATAATCAGAAAATCAATACAGTACTCTGGGCTTCAGTAAACCTTACATCTAAAACCAAATTCTGAGAGAAACTTGTCCCAAAAAATCAATATGGCTGTCAGCGGATTAGTCTTTCAGCTTCTATGGCTCCTGTGTGTTGGGGGAATAAGACAGAGTCGACCACTGGTCTTTTAAAAATACACTGATGTCGATATGAAAACTACATTGAAGCAGGCAGCATGGTGGAACACAACCTGTATGGCACACTTTCACATTATCATGTTAGAAATAATATAAATTATATGTCCTAGATCCAGCCCACAGAGCAATTAATTTATTCTTAGTCAACATTCAGTATCAATGGACTGCAATGTTACCTGTACTGTAAGAGTCAAACCACAGTGCTTGATATCCCAGCAGAAGGGTGCGAAAAACATGGGATGGTATGGATGAGTTATTTTAGTAACCATCACCATTTGACAATAGAAACCCAAATAATTTTGTACACAAGTGAACCAAACTACAGTGTCTCTCTTTGTGTAAACAGGGCTGGAGAGCCTAACTACTCTACTATTTTTGTACATAGGATCAATTGTTGTCTTTGTACACCTCACAGTCAGTAACAAGTGCATCTGGAAACAGCTCTTCTCAAACAAAAACTGTCATCCTGCTAACATCTCAATATGCCGGCGAGTTTGTAAATCTTCAGATATTTGACAAGGGATTTCGGGACATGAAAAGCAAACAAAAGGACGTGAACATATTGAATATACCGTATAACACAAAATTACTGAGCTTCAAAGGAATGAGGAGCTTTGCTCCAGCCTCATTTGTCTGGTGGATTTTCCATATGGAAATGGACCTTGATAAATAAGGTTCCCCATCTGTGTTTATTACAAAACAGGTGGTCTTGCCTTCATGATTTTTTTTGCACCATCAAACACCCAACATCTGTAACAGTGAGTCAGTAGGTTGGGTGGTTTCCTTGTCTTTCAACGCATGGTTTTACATTGCTTGAAAGACCAAGATTAATATGCACTTGAACTGATCCCTTACAAGAGAAATTCAAAGAGACTCTAAAGGGGCAAAGTGTCAATTGGACATTATTGTGAGTGCATTTTGTGTATACGGTTAATGTACACAACTAGGATGATTCTGCAGTCAAATAAAAAGTCTGGTTGAGCAAAAACAGAGATGATGCTTAATATTTTCAAAGCAGCAGAATCAGTGCAACATGTACTGTAGAATTAGCATTGTAGAAGCAGCGGTACCTTTGGGCATCAGTCAGTTTGATACAAGATGGAAGCTATATTTTGTTTTGAATACAGATTAATGCTTGCTTGTATCATAAATTGATTATTATTTTTCTACCAAAACCCTGTCCCAGTGACCAAGAGAAAAACTAACTTGACCAACACAAACATGGATGTGTCACCATTACACCATGCAACCAAAAATTCAACAAATTTTGGCCAAAATGTGTCTATTTCAGCTTCAAAAAACATTGTGAATTGTAAGGCAAAGCAGCACACATGAGCACTTTTATCCCCTTTTATCTACCACAATAGACCAAATATAAAACTGTATTAATTTACTTTCATTTTTTATTTGCTTCACATTTTACTATTCATACATTTGATAGTTTTTAAAAGTGGCACATTTCAATGTTATTTGCATTTATTTTGTTATTGAATTTGCCATACATTCACTAATTTAAAAAAAACTATTTAAATCCAAATTGTGTCTAAAGATATAATGTTAATAAGGCCATTATAAATTGTCTAACCAGTAAAAAACAAAAGACAAGGTGCCGTTTCAAGTTAGAAGCTGTCACCAGTACCCGTCAGACAAGCTCTGTGACAAAACCCTTAACTTCATCACGCATAGCTTTTTCAGTGAAGCACTATAGTAGACACATTATCCAGTCTTGCTCATGCCAGCGACAGCCACCAACAGCACCCCATAACGTTTATTACAATAGTCACCTCTGCATGCAAACTCAAACTATTTACAATATGACAGAAAAGGATCTTTGTACTGGTCCTGTAAAGTCTAAAAATAAACACGTGAATGGAGCCTTAATATGTTTTGTGCTCACTGATGGCGACTTTTTACTGCCAGGAGCATGAATAATTTAATAAACCCTACATGCCCACTCCTGGTGTCAAGGCTTGTGCAGGAGAGAAAGCGACAGTGATAAGTAACCAGAAAGAAAAGTGAGAGAGAAATCAGATGAAAGCATCATAATGATACAAAAAACAGTCAGAGACAAAGAGGGATAGAGATGAAAAGACTCCAAACACTCCTCTGTTTTTGTACACTCTCACCATTATCCTCCAGTGATGAGAACAGTTCAAAAGAGCATGGCACATGAGCAGAGATTGGCCAGAGGGTGGACTGGTGATGTATATGCCATTGTTTCCTCACTATTATTAACTCATTGTTCCTCAGATCCACAAGGGACATTTCGTGCATTATGTGGCAAAGCAGCATGTTATTGTGCTTCTTTGTAATTTCCCTATACTCTATAATTGAGTCAAAGTGTTAATTAGGTTCCTGCACATTACAGTGGTTATTGCTCCAGTCTTTACATTTGGAGGCTATTGTTAGAATGCTGTCTTTGATGATGACAAAACCTACGAAATGTGGAGTTGACAGGGTGGCTACAATGCAAAACCACTGAGCTCAGTCATCTGGCTAATCAATACCGCATACAGTATTTTGTGACCATTTAATGCATATTTGTGTACCTTTTTTAAAAACACATAGTATTTTAATATTTCATCACTGAGAACAGAACCTTTGAGTAACTTAATTTATGAAGACATGTGACTGGGAAATAACATATTTTGAAGTGTTTTTACTTAAAAACTATTTCTTATTTTACATCTTTAAGTGTTTAAATGTTTAAAAGTACTGTGAACATCATAACCTATTTTATATTCTTATAGTAATGTTTGTTTTTGTAGTCTTGTTCTCTCTAAGTCTACATCTTAAGCTCCCCATATTACATTCTTCATGTATTATTTATTTATTTTATAGCTGTGGCAGTAGATAAGTTTAATGAAATCAGCATGTGGAAGTTTTGTTTTCCTCGTGGCAAAAATCATTTTTTGAAATGGAAAAAAACTGTATTTCCTCTTTTGAAGCTGTGGAAAGCAAACTAGACCTCCTTATATTAATCCTATTAGCTCCACCCTAATTCCTCCTTGTGTTAACAGAGCAGGCATCTGCCATGCAAACATTCAGTTCACGCCGTTAAAGACATGCATACTGCCAAGGTCACTGAAAACAGCAGACATACTGTATGCTGTATCTCATTTACATACATGGCAGTATACAGTATATGTGTATAATAAAAAAAAAAAAAACACAATTGCATTTCATTGAATATCTTAGACCAAGGTTTCTCAATCCTTGTCGAGTGGACCTCTCTGCCCTGCATATTTTAGAGGTTTCCCTACTCCAACACACCTGAGTCAACAGGTCAGCTCCTCATCAAGCCCTGCAAAATCCATACAACAACCCATTGATTTGAATCAGGTGTCTTGGAGCAGGAAACATCAAAAAACATGCAGGGCAGTGGGTCCCCAGGACCAGGATTGGGAAAACCTCTGTTAGACATCATGAAACCAATGTACTTTGCTGTTTTGAGGAAAACCTGCACTGATGGGCATCAGTCAAACTGTGGCTCAGGAATTAATTCAACATTTACCTTTCTTTAGCAGAGTAGATAAAACTACTAACACTTTGAGAAACCTTCCAGAATTACAACACATACAACTGCGAGAACAATAGGAACATGTCATGTGACAAAAAAAGTATACAGTATGTGAAATTATGCACTCCACATCCATTAGGGACACTTACAGAGTAACTTAGAGCCAGTGTCAGACAATATACAATCAGTGTGTACTATGTGAAACTAAGGGGTCTTCGGACAAGATCACTGATCTGACATACATCCTAAGATTGGCAGCTAAAGCAGCACTTTCTGCTTACATGGAATATAACGTAATTCACTCTAGGTATGGCAGAGAACACATGCCTGTCTTTTTATGAAAACAAGTGCCACTCCAGCTTATGTTTGCTCCCACATATTCATCAATTTGAAGGAGAAACAGAATGTTGGAGATACAGTGTGACGATATAGCTGTTTACCCGTCAGACATGTGGCAACAAACTTAACTTGGCACTTTGCTATGGTAGAGGCCACTTAACTGTTGCATGACATGACAAGCTGACAAAAAAATACACTCACCTACCATTTTATTAGGTACACAGCAAAGCTAAGAATTGCAACGAGTGTGCTCTTCTTCTGCTGTAGCCCATTTGATTCAAGCTTCAACGTACTTTGGATCCAGCGATAGTCTTCTGCATAACTTTGTTGAAACTGATGGTTATTTGAGTTACTATTGCCTTTCTATCATCTTGTATCAATCTGATCAAATACACGAAATCAAGTTTTTGAAATACTAGTAAAGTTTGAACATCAGCAGGTTGTTGTATCAACCTCCACATGTCTAAATGCAGTGAGATGCTTCCATGTGATTGGCCGATTGAATGTTTTGCAATAAAAAGCAGTTGAACAGGTGTGCCTAATAAAGTGGCAAGTGAGTGTTTAACAATTGTCTTGGGGGCGGGAACACAGCCAGTGACACCTGTACTGCTCAGCGAGACCTTTTGCACAATATGCAAATTATGTATGAATGTGACCCATGTGGAACCATGAGGTTTAGCGTAAGATAAGGCAACACATTTCTGTTGTCGGCGAATTCAAGCTGGACTGTGTTTGCCTGGATATTTCAAATTATGTTGTTAGTGTGCATGAAGCCGATGTTGCATGAAGAAACAAGTAATACAAGCATTGTTCTCAGAGAGAACCTTTGATTCACACACAAATAAAAAAGGCACACGGATCCACCCACCATCCACATATTGTTGACACCAACAGAGGAGGTACATCAAATAGCAACAGGTATTATTAAAACGTGGTCAAAAGCACTCACCACACTCTGGAGGGTCGATGGCATTGCTTTTGTAGAGAGGCCAGACTGCTCTCTCTCTCTTTCTTTGTAAATAGTTTGGTTTTTTTTAGTCCTTGCTCTCCCGCTGCTTCTATCACTTCAGCCTCTCACTGAGGCTCAGGATTGTTTTGTGAGTGTGTGTAATATGTGTGCGTGCGTGTACACGTGTGTATGTGTGTCTTAGTGTCCGTAATCCCTGCCGAGTAGAGTGGGTGCTAGGCAGCAAATGTTCACTAGAGAGTTAGACTCACAACAGGAGGTGGATTGGGATTTGTTGTGTGGTGGGGACCTGCTTTTTTAACAGTGGCTGTCAGGGTCGTGATTGCAAGTCAGCATTACGGAATCACCTTTTTTTTTTTTTTATTTAAGTATTATGGAATATTAGTCTATACTGTGTATAAATGTATTACCCACAAGCAGCATATGGGCAATGTCTAAGGAGGATCAATTATCATCTTTTGAGTATGCGTCCACTTATCTAGGTCATTGTGTTCCTAGGCAAAACACTTGACGCTGCATTGGCTGGTGGCTGTGCAAGCAGCGTGTAAATGGTTTGCATGTAGCTGTGCTGTATGAATGGGTGTGGATGGGGGGATGGAATAACTGTAGTAAGTGGCACTTGGAGTGGTCATCAAGTCAAAGAAAGCGATATGTGGGGAAAAAAAAGTTAATTTGAATATCAAATTGTAAATATACCAGAGTCTGTTTCTGCCTCATGGTATTAATTTGTGTTTACATCTACATTTCTATTCTGAGGACCAAATTGAATCTGTGGTAAGTAGCAAGTCAGTCACAAACAGGGATGTCATTGATTATCTGTTAGTCAATTAATTGCAGTTCAGAATTCAACTGACTGAGAATTGATCTATTAACAATCCCACAATATCCTTTTCTCCTTTTTTTGGTCTGTGTGTCATTTCTCTTTACCTCACATGCTGGTCATGGTGATGTTTTGTAACCAGGAGTTGAGAGGCATCGCCTGCAGTCATCTTCTATTTGATTATACCAATATAATTATTCTATTTTCCTCTAAATTGGAACGTAATTTACACAACTCTATTTATCTATGTATTTTTTGCACCCAGAGAAGTTGCCCCCTAGCGGCTATTCAATATATTTTCACTTCCTATTTGGATTCAGTGCATTTTCTAATTATATCAGCAGAATTTATGTGCCAATAATGCCATGTATCTTTAATCATTATTTAAGTAACAACTCACAAGTGATATAGAGATTTAATTAAGCACCTGTCAACTCTACATCAGGACACTTAATAAAATGCACATCATATATTTTTTTTTACATTTCATCTGCAATCCTACTAAAATACAATATAGTACACATAAACATGATAAATATGCTTTTACAATTCAAATGTGCTGCAAAAGTAAGCTTTGGCTAAGTGTTGACTTTCCAAGAACATCATTCATAACATAGGAGCAGTGGTATAGTCTACGATACCACTGCAAAATGGCCAGAATTTCTGTATAACCACTTAAAAATGTGCATTAAAACTTATCAATTCTGTTTTATGACAGAAGTTTCACTCATGTAATTGATTTTTTCAAATAGAAATGGGAAATTACTGTCATTTTCATTAAAATTAAATATAATACAACTCATCTTGTGAATAGTTTTTTTTCTTGATTATTGTGTGCTGCTTGTCTGGCAACCCATGCTTCTTTGAGGGTGTGTATTTTTTTTATGCGACTGGGGAAAAGTGGTCTGGACTCGACATGCCTGACCACACTTCACTGTCCCTACATGCTAATAAATCACGCTTACACAGATGCAAGGGGGAAATGAGGAAGCAAGCGACACTTTTTGAGTGTTTTCAACAACCTGGTCCCAAATCTACAGACACTTTAGAGCAAAGCGTGTCTGCGAAAAAGAACTCTGCTGCAGCTGCAAGAACGAGACAGGGGCCTGATCCCAAAAAAAAACTCCCACTGGTAAGCATATATGTGATGAATATACTTTTGCCACAGTAGGGATGTTATATTCAATACTCATTATTTTATTTTATTTTTTGCCTAAAAGTAGGCCACCATGAGTTAGGGGAATGAAAAGGATCAATTTTTCTTCTCACTAATGAGCCATTTGCTGATGACGGTTCACTTCTATCAGACACAAAGCTTATTCTTTACCTCTCTAGGTTAAGCCATTCATACCAAACACAAAATCTCACTCACTTATACACACACATGCGCACACGCCTTGAGCATTTAAGTCGATTAATGGGCCATACAAACAGGACTAGTCCTTCACACAAACAGCAGAGCAGCACAACAAGACAAAACCTTGACAAGGTGCCATTGTCATGTAATGCATTTATAGGGTTGATAGTGACCTAGAAAGGTACAGATTCAGGCTTGTGACCAAAAGGTGACTGACCTGCCTGGATAAATCTTTCTAAGTTCTAACAACAGCCTTTAAGGTGTCTTTGAAAAAGCACTTAATAAGATGTGAGATGCAGACGTACAAATGAATGAAAATAAAATTGTAATTAACAGGAGCAAATAGAGCAGAGTTACTTTTTGCAGCCCTTTTAGCAACAAATTGAGAATGCATTTGCCTGAAAGCTGATTAACCATAAACACACAAGTATCTGAAGGCTCCCGACTACTATCACATATGCTTAGTTAGCCTTTGAGCAACTGGACAGCTGCTGCTTAATTTTCCTGATTTTTGAATCAAAATAAACAAATAAACGAAGCTTAGCCTCTTGCTCGGTTGGTATTACAAATGTTAAGTAATATGTCATTTAGACTTTTAAGCATTACAAGAATAAAAGTGCAACCCAACAAAAGTTTAACTTCCTAAATTCTTTGCTATCATACATTATAACATAATACCATATTCTGTGTAACAACAGTTACAATAGATCTTGTGAATCATAGTAAAAGAAACAGTAATTTTCTGACACATAAAAAAAAAAAATCTGTTCAAGTATACCAACAGCCCCAAATACTAAACCATAGTGTTAAATCCTTTGTTGTTTTTCCACATATAATTTTACCATTGACCAGGGACACATTTTTGCCAGAGGCAAAAATCATTTGAAACAATTTACTTACTGACAACTTTATGTTTAATATTTTGTAAGGACCTGTCAATAGAAATGTATCGTTTCAATTCCATATGAATATATTGTATATGCTTTTGTCAAAAGGGGGATAGAGTGTATTAATATCCTCATTCTCATTCCTAAAACAACAATGAGCAGTGGAACAGAATCGTGCTCTGTATACAGTAAGTTATGCAGTTTTGTCTGGTTTAACTTTATGAAATCTTTTTTTTTTTTTTACAAACTTACTTATTTAACTCAATCAATTTTAAAATCACACACACACACACACACAAACAGGCAAGTGACAGACAAATGTAGATTATCCTGTGTAAATGAGCATGTGTCATCCAGAAATCAAGCAGGATACATTCAAGGTGCCAATAATTCACTGTGTCTATTGAAGGAAATCAAAGATATGCTCTCAATCAAAATTTGTTCGAGAGAGACATTTCCAGAAGACATCTTTGAAGTGGAGGAGAGATAATGACATGTCTCCCATGTCTAACTTCCATGTCTCACCACTGTGTCCTCTATAATAAACACAGCAGTGGACTGACTAACTGGGCGTAAATGCAAATCCTTGAACAAATGCACTTCTTTCCTGGTTTCCCCTCTCTCTACACACATCTTTAAACCAGTCAGTCAAAATGACCAGTTTAGACTAAGGAATAAAGAATGCTTCCTTATTTCACATTTTCAAGCAAATCAACATGAAATTGTCCAATGTTGAAAAAAAGACACCAAGACAGGTTGTTGTGTTCTGGCAAAATGTTACATTTTTCAGGTGTTTGCAATGAAGAAATTACAAAAGAACCGTTTAAATTGTTAAATAAAACTAAAATACACTAAACACTATATACTACTTTCAATGACCCCCCCAATAGAATTCCTCCAAAGAGCACACAATATGGTGAGGTTTGATTGCACGTTAAATACATGGCTGTCAAGAGAACTGTCCAAAAAGTTCAGAGAAGAGATCATTGCCTTACACGAACAAGGAAAATGATCCAAAAAGATAACAGAGGCACTGGATTTTAAAAGGTAAAAGGAACAGTGGCTACACTACCTGGACATGGCAGGTGGTCAAAACCCTCAACTGACTGCAAAAGACCTGCAGCAGGACTGGGTGGCAGCAGGCACTGAGGTTTCAGTTTTCACCGTAAGGCCCATACTAAACTCTGAAGGGCTCCATGCCAGAACTCCAAGAAGTGCACCACTACTGACCCAAAAGCACAAGAAAAGAAAACTTGGCCCAAGAGGTTTTGGGATTCTGTTCTTTTGAGCAATGAAACAAAACTGGAACTCTTGGGGCCTATGGATCAGCAGTATGTCTGGAGGAGGAAGAATATTTATGCAGAAAAGAACACCCTGCCTACCCTAGGTGAAGCATGGTAGTGGCTCAGTGATGCTCTGGGGCTGCTTCACTTCCTCTGGTACTAGAAACCTCAGCATCTGAAGGTTGGCAAGATGGATTCAATCAAGTATCAGGAAACCCTGGAAGAAAATATCATGCCAGAAAATGATGTGCAAAAAGTGAACTATTGAACTAATATGCATACATGGAGGAAAATACTGTAGCCCAGACCAGGCATGTTTATTAATTTATTTATTTTTACAAAACAGCAAAAGCCAATATTCAATATGGGGCATCTCTTACCTATTTGTGCTATTGGGCCGCCAGTCTCTGTTTAACGATTGTGCAAATTCAGTATAAAGCTCATTATACTACGAGAATGCATGTTAGCAACTAAACTCTTTTTGTTTGCACACTGATTCTATCATATTGTGCTGAGATAGAATTATATTTCTTTTTGATGAATAATGACAGTACAGTAAATAAATCAAGATTAACTCTGCATTATACTCTTTTTTTTTCCTAATGATATCCATTACCTCTTTAAAAATTCGAAGATACATAAATATAATATTAACACGAGGAACACACAATTCCTCTAAAGTCCATCTTCACTGTGAAGGTGGCAGTTCTAGGACCAAAAACCTTCACACCCCTCACAGTGATGACCTAAAACTAAAGATAATCTTTCTGAAATCTGGCATCATCTCAAACTGCAGAGAGTCTAGGTCAGAAAGCTGTGGGTTTCTCAAAATCAAATAAAAGGCGAGGGAATTCTTATCTGGCAAACCACACACACAACTGCATGTGTCAACACAAAGGTATTCTTTCATTTTGTTCAGCTGTATCTATCCAGGACAATTAAGATCATTTTGATATGCAAGTGATCCATTCACACCTGAGACCTTCAAGTTCAAACATGGGCTCTTTATCTCCTTTCCTTTCAATAAAATATACACATTTTTGTCAACTTTGGAATTGGAGGGTGTTGAGCATAGCGGCTCTCAAACCAAAACACTTACGGATCCCAGCTACCATTTCATCAGCTGCAGCCATCGCCTGCAGTCTTTCTATGTTCAAGGAACATATCAGACATCTGTCTCTCTCTCTGGCTGGAGGAAGAAAACACACACACACATGCACACGCACACACACACGCACACACACACAAATGGATTTGGACAGCTATTCATTCTTCTTAGTTTACTGCACTGACTTCCATTTCATTTTGATGTCTTTGTAAAGCAATTAGAGTTGACTTTGTGTATGAAATGTGCTATACAAATAAACTTGCCTTGCCTTCCATTCATTTGGACAACAAACAAAGTTCTACCCCTAACCTTAAGCTAACCACAATTCAAATCATGGCCCTAAATTTAATTAACCAGTACCTCAGGAATTAGCATCATTAGGGCCAGATTGTGTTCCAAGGAAATTAGTGGTTCTGACAAGGTCAGTGTTTACGCTATAAAAAAGGTTCTAAAGACATAACAAAGACAAGTAAGAGAAGTTAACGGTGTGGCCATGGGGGAAATGTGGGTGGGGGGGGGGGATAGCTGAAGAGAGAGAATCAGCATCAAACACACTCATGTATTCACAAACATGTTCATTTGTTCAAAGAACTGTGGCAAACTAGCTTTTCCTATTCATTTGCATTTTGCTTATTCCCCAACAAATCCTTGTTCCTGCTCACTGATCTGTAGTGCATACCCTGATTGTTTCTGCTGTTACAATTAACCCTCCTTCCTTCCTTTATGTTGCATTACACATTAAACAGATTAGACAATAAGAAGCATGCATGCATTCACAAACGGTCTGAATTTATAAGCAGAGAGGATTGCCTCTTTGTGGAGCTCTGGCTTAAGATTTACTTGCATTGTTCAGAGACAGAGAGACCCATGTCACTGAGCAAACACTGCAGATGTCAGAATACAGAACTATTTATCATGTATCTTTCAACTTAAGTATTTTACTGACAGTACCTTTTTCATTTTCAGTGTTCAAATATTATATGACACATGAGACTTGGAAGCATAAGACTGTGGACTAATCCCAAAACTGTGAGGTCCCTCAAATGAATATGAAGCAAATATAGTCTCCCACATGAGGGTCGATTAATGCTCTTTCTCCACATCATGTTGCTCTTCCCCTGCAGTGATTTAATGGCACTGGATTGATGGATTAACACCCTCCCACTGTTTTTTCATTTTTTTTCTTGAGTGTACCCAACACCTACTACATTCACACAATGACAGTGGACACAGACACTCATTAAAAATCTAATTTTCTAGAAATATATTCTCTCTCTCTCTGTACTGAAAAGCCAGTGGGAGTCACAAGTGCAACAAGAAGGACATGAACCCACATCATCTTGCAAAATGCCAGTTGTGTTTGATGGAGCACCAATCCAGGCCTGAAGCACTGCAGCCAAAGATTGAAACTGGGTCTCTGCGATTTGGTGATTTAGCCCTGTGCTATTCAAGCACTTATTCTTTTAGTGTGCGCAGACTAATGCACAGTCTACTATAAATTTTATGAGAGCAGGCAAAAGTTAGATCCTTCACTAAATGATAAGCACAAATTTTCTCTTTTAAAAATAAAAGGGGGATGTATGTAAAAATATGTATGATGGCCATCAGCACTGTACTGTAATTATAACTCCAAACAATGTAGCATGTTAGTTGCCACATGCAGAGACACAAAAACAAATGCAAACAAAGAAACAAGGAGATACACGTAGTACCCGGTGTTACACTGTGTTAAGGCATATACTGTACAAAACTGTCCCACTATCTGTTTTTATAAACTTACCATTTCAATTTTTGCACATTATTAGCAATGGGTAGAGATTAAATGTGAAAGTGCACCGAGCAACAACAGCGTCACAGCAGCTGAGAAATATCACACAATGTTCCAGGAGAAAATGTTTCACATAGATATCCATCTTTAAATTCCTCTCCAATGTGAGCCGTCTATATTCTAATGCATCTCCAATGCAGACGCTAATTTTTCTTCTCTGGTTGAGATATATTTGAGAGGGGCAGTGAGGCTTTTTAAGTTTGGTAACGTTCAGTGTTTCTGGAAAAGGTACGGAGAACGAAATAAATGCCACCAGAGACAGGAGTCATAAAGCGAAGGAGACTCATGTGATTGACTCACAGCAGCATCTCTGAATCCAGGTGTGACAAAAAATTATACAGACTACTAAAAGGTTCATGAGAGAAATCAGGGTATAAGAGTGAGCGACAAAGAAAAGTTGTGACCATGATTGGGGCCATTCATCATGGGCTGGTTTTAGCTCTATAGGCGTTATGTGCCACACATCCATGTTGCCAATGGCTCTCTGAGTGACTGTTGATAAGACTGTCTGGATCCAGTCCAGTCTGCAACCCGCGTCTTTCCATTTACTGCTGCATAAAGCTTCAAAAGCTGCTCATACATCCACACAGTGCGCATTTCATGCGTCTTTGTCAAATACAATTAGCATATCTATTTAGTTCTCCCTAAATCGACCATTCATTGTTTGTAAACGAGGTCAGAGTGAACTATTGATCTTTTTTGTACCGAGACAGAGTATTCAGGCGTGATACCGATACATATGTGAAAGGCAACCAATGAAATTAAAGTGTGATATCTCTCCTTTCTTTTCTTTGTAGAACCTGAAGGTCACACTAACAGGGAGGAGAAACCACCGCTGGCTCCTGGGGGTGGCACAGGTGAATAAATAAAGCTCTAAATTACAAAAGTCAAATCAATCTTACGAACCTTTTTAAACTCAGCTGAGGACACAGCAGTGAATTCTCCTCTGCACTGCAGCCCTATTGAAGTAGCGTTGTTTTGGAGTGAGGAAAAATGGAAAAATAGGACAAACAGAAAGAGAAAAGAAAAAAGTGCTGAAGCCATTCACCAGAAGAAACCACATAATTATGTTGGTGCTATAAAATAACCAAAATATGCTATGCCAAGTTTCATCCTTAACATCTCAGTGTTCATTAATGAGATCGCAAATATCTGCACAAGTAAAGCCCTAGTATGTAACTTCTGTCAAAAAAAAAAGATAAAAACAAAATATTTTACATGGACCAGAAAAGGATTTAATACTAGCAATACTTGATATTATTAGTTTACTGAGACCAAGACCAGTCTCTTGAGAAGTGATCTCCTACAACAATATTGTTGTGCATCAGAACTTACCCTCACACAAACCATAAAATCTGTGAGCTAATCGTACATATTGAAGTAATGAATGATTGCATACCAGATTAGTCATATATGGCCACTGTATTCACCCAAATTACACAAATTCACATCACAGACTAATTTTACATTTGATTTGTGGAGGCTACATGTGTGTTGTATACTCATGACCAAAAAAAAACCAGTATAGGTTTTGAAGCCAAAAGGAAAAGTCATTTAAAGATAGCGCTGGCAATAGGAGCAATGGTGTAGGCATACATGCCTGTGAGCTGTTCAGCGTAGTAGCTGTCATGCACAGGTAAAGTAAGATTAAAGAGATCTGTCAACTGATTCCTGCTCATTATTGCATTGCTGGTGAGTTAATTTCACCATAGGGATGTGCAATTTTCACAAAA